>VYZP01021195.1:2671-47013 GCA_013400635.1 Hypocryptadius cinnamomeus
GAACAGCCTTCAGAGCAGTGTTTGAGCATGGGGAACAGCCTTCAGAGCAGTGTTTGAGCATGGGGAACAGCCTTCAGAGCAGTGTTTGAGCATGGGGAACAGCCTTCAGAGCAGTGTTTGAGCATGGGGAACAGCCTTCAGAGCAGTGTTTGAGCATGGGGAACAGCCTTCAGAGCAGTGTTTGAGCATGGGGAACAGCCTTCAGAGCAGTGTTTGAGCATGGGGAACAGCCTTCAGAGCAGTGTTTGAGCATGGGGAACAGCCTTCAGAGCAGTGTTTGAGCATGGGGAACAGCCTTCAGAGCAGTGTTTGAGCATGGGGAACAGCCTTCAGAGCAGTGTTTGAGCATGGGGAACAGCCTTCAGAGCAGTGTTTGAGCATGGGGAACAGCCTTCAGAGCAGTGTTTGAGCATGGGGAACAGCCTTCAGAGCAGTGTTTGAGCATGGGGAACAGCCTTCAGAGCAGTGTTTGAGCATGGGGAACAGCCTTCAGAGCAGTGTTTGAGCATGGGGAACAGCCTTCAGAGCAGTGTTTGAGCATGGGGAACAGCCTTCAGAGCAGTGTTTGAGCATGGGGAACAGCCTTCAGAGCAGTGTTTGAGCATGGGGAACAGCCTTCAGAGCAGTGTTTGAGCATGGGGACCCTCCCAGCCTCTGCCCTGCTGCTGGAATGACTGTGGGAAGGTTTTTAATGACTGGCATCCATGTGTACTGGTGATTCTGCTGAAAATTGAAGTTCCTGATTTCCAGTCTTGTGCTTGCACTGCTGAAACTTGCTCCTGCCCAGTTTGCCAAACATATCCCTACTTACCATAGGCTGATGTGTGTGGTTGTACCTTCCCATGCTGCTCCTCATTGCCAGCAGCAGGAATGTTGCTCCCAGTCTGTGCCATGCCAGCCCTGTGCTGGTGCCTGACAGTTTGCTGTGTTGTGGGGATTGCAGGAGAGCTTCATGTTCCAGATCTCCCCCTGGGATTTCCCCATCACCCTAATGAGCTATGCCATTAAGAAACAGGCCACTGTGCTCCGCCCCGAGACCGTGCAGAAGCCAGAGGACTACACCCTGCAGGTGAATGGGAAATGTGAATATCTCTATGGGAACCACCCCCTGTACCAGTTCCAGGTGAGCCTTGTGTCTTGCTTTATCAGTGACTGTTCCCACATGGCCTTCTCTTGCTGGGGGTGTGGGTGGGGACGTGTTGTCAAGGAGAGAGTGCTGTTTGCAGGAGTGCAGCACATCAGTGACAGCACCTGGATGCTACCTAGGGCAAAGGGTGCTTCCAGCAACCTCACCAATCTTTATTTCTGGGGGGCCAGTGGTCTAAGCCTGTCCTTGGGTGCCAAGTGCTGTGTAAACACATTTAGAGACTGTGGTTCTAGAAATATCTGCTGGCTTGTATGGTGGGGTGAGGGTTCTCCCACTGAAAGTTGGGCAAGTAATCCTGAATCATGTGCTCCTCTGGCAGGGCAGACTGCTGCTGGGAGTGCTGAATCCTCCTCAGTGTTTTCCCTTAATGCAGCCATTTGAGTCCATTGATGAAATGCCAGCTATAAAAGGCACTTCATATTCTCAGCTCTGGCAGCATGAGACCAGCGAGTTGCAGGTTTATAAAGCAGGAGGAGATAATTGAGAGCTGGAATTGGGTTGTGGCTGTGTCCTTGCCTGAGTCCCTGCAGGGTTCCTGCCTGGGCTGGTGGCTCTGGCAGGTGGCCTGGCTGACCCTGTCCCCTCTCAGCACATCCGCAGCTGCCTGCAGCGGGGGCTGACCCCCCACCTGACCATGGTGCACTCCTCTGCCATCATTGCCATGAGGGACGAGCAGAGCAACTGCATCACCAGCCCCCCAAAGGCGGCCTCCAAGCCCCCCCCGCTCCCCAAGAAAAAGGTAAAAGGGGACAGGGCCCCCTGGGCTCACCCTGGGCTCCTCTGTTGGTGGATGTGCTGGTCTGGGCTGGGAACAGCAGTGGGTGCTCCCTGCCCTTCTCAGGGCAGGTTCCCAGCTGGGGAATAGGGTGGGAATTTCCAGCCAGCCCTCCAGCCCCCTCCACAGCTTCCCTGGCTGTCCCAGGCTTCTTTTCTGTGGGACCCAAAAGCATGGAATGGGAGATGAGTTCTGGTGCTGACTTGAGAGGCCTTTGTTGCATTTGTTTCTGATCAGAACCATTTTCTCTTTCTAGCCAAACTATGGCTCTCTCTGGTCCTTAGAGCAGCCTTTCTACATCGAGCTGGTGCAAGGCAGCAAGGTCAATGCAGATGAGAGAATGAAGGTGGGGCCTGACTCACTCTGGGGTTTGTACTGTGCTTTCCCAGTCACAGCCCTCTGGTCTGTGTGGGGAGCACAGTGGTGGCTGGCAGTGACCTCACCTGCTCCTGTGGGTTTTCATTCAGCCCCTGGGCAGTCTCTGAACTGCAGCACAACAGGGGTGGGGAGGGAGGTGGGCAGGCTGCAGCCCAGCGTTAGGAAAGCTGCTGCACAGCAAACAGAGCTGCTGCCTGAGGTAATGGCATCGTACAGGGCTGGGCAGGGGAAACCCAGCTCTGAGAGGAGTGATGGGACAGGTGGTGACTGGCAAAGGGAAGGCAGGAGGCAGCAGAGGCCTGGGGTGTGTGGGGTGTTTGCCATGAAGGGGGAGCAGGAAAATGAGGAGAAGGGGAACAGCTGCCCTTTGGGAAAGGAAGGGAACTGGGCAAGAACGTGTCACATTAACCAATATGCAAGTCTGCATGAAGTGAGGAGATAACAATGCCCTCACTGAAGCTGAGTAAAGACAGAGACTTCAGGACCGTGTGAGTGAACTGGGAAAGAGGCAGGAGAAGGACACGGGGTCTGGGGGAGGGCTGCCCGTGCCATTCCCCTTCGGCACAGCTGGCAAATCCCCTGGGCTCACTGTGCTGCCCTTCCTCTGTTTGCTGTTTGCTGTTCCAGCTGGTGGTGCAGGCAGGGCTGTTCCACGGCACCGAGATGCTGTGCAAGACCGTGTCGAGCTCGGAGGTGAGCGTGTGCTCGGAGCCCGTGTGGAGGCAGCGCCTGGACTTCGACATCAGCGTCTGCGACCTGCCGCGCATGGCCCGGCTCTGCCTCGCGCTCTACGCCGTCATCGAGAAGGCCAAGAAGGCTCGCTCCACCAAGAAGAAGTCCAAGAAAGCTGTAAGTGAAGCCAGCCTGGGGCTGAGCTGGGCTGGCCGGGGCTGCAGAGCACAGGACAGGGTCCTGAACCGAGCGCCCTTTGCTCTGGGAAAGCTTCGCGTTGATAAAACAGCTTACAGGGCAATGGCCAGCACCTTCAGCAGGAGCAGGAAGCTGGGAAGTGGCTGCCTGTAAGAAAGGCTGTTTTTATGTAATTTCTTCTCTAGAAAGATCATTGGGAAACATACCCAGCATCTGACTGGACCTAAAGAGGAATCACTTATCTTGGTGTCCCTGTTTCGCTCTTCTGCAACTTCCTTGTTCTGCAGTTGAGGTTAAACCATCATCTCTGTTGCATTTTCTTTCTAACAAGGTCCTTCCTGCAAATCCCCAGTGGAGCAAATTACCTGCTAGGGAGGGGGAATATGCTGAGGAATGTAAACATTGATGCTATGGTAAAGCATTAGGCAAGGTAAAATTAAAGTGCAGATTCTTCAAGGTTACTGTTCAGGTGTTGCTGACCAAAGTGCTAAATCACCTTGGAAGCTCTTGATTTGAGCATCTTAATCAGAGGTAGTGATATTTTTCACTTTCCAAAACTTCTATCCCATTAATAATTTAGTAACTAAAAGCAGATCAAGCTGCAGCCTGTAATTGAAGTTGCTGATTTCCCAGAGTTGTAACATAAGCCTCAAGGTCTTTTCTTCACGAGCAGCAAAGGCGTTTGTGCCTCTGCAAATTGTTGTTTCTGTGACCACAAAGACTGTTCCCGTGCCTTAAGGAAAGGGTTACTCGTGCCATCTGTGCTAGAGTGCAGAGGAATGAGGCACTGATGAGTGTGATACAGAAAATTTCAGTTCTGCTCACTCCTCCTCGCTGCTGGGAGGTTCACTGAGCTTTGTTGTGCTGACATCAGTGGGGTTCTCAGGGTTGCTGTGCAGTCATGTCTGGGAGCAACAGCCAGCTCACAAATCCTGCTTGTGGGGACCAATTTCTGGGTTGAAAGCTTCAGACTGGAAACATTTTGAGGCCAGGACTAGGACTAACATTTTGATTGTTGGGGTTTTTTTAAATTTAAGAATAGCAGAACCCCAGCTCTTGCTGGAGGCTTTTGTTGGACAGAAGATCTGATTCATCCACAGGCTGGATGCTTGTGGTCACACTGGAATAATTTCAGTTTTGAAGCAGTCAGAAGGAAATCTTGCTGTTGTGATTGACAAAACAGAGCCAGTCTGTTTAGCTGAGTTGTTAAGAGGATCTTATTCATGTGTGTTCTGGTGCTAGGGAAAGGTGGGTGCATTCTGATGAGCTTTTAGTATAAAATCACAACATTCACTACAGCTGAGCACTGAAAAAAGGAATTTTTCCCCATGGTGAGCTACAGCTCTGAGTGAAGTGCCCAGAAATAATTTCAGATTATTGGTAAGGGCAGGTTACAGAGTGCACCCTGATTTTGTTTGTTTGTTTTGATTGTTAATTTTTTTCCTTACTCAGAGGTTAATTCCATACATGTTATTTATATGCAGACTGTCCAGAGCAGATAGGTGGGACTAAATAATTTACTACCACAAAAGCAGGCATGTTTGCAGGCTGACTGGATGAGTCAGAGGGTTAATGTCACCCAGAGGGTTGGCTTTCAGTGTTTCTTTAAATCATACAGGAGATGGCTGTCTTTAGAATGCTGGATCCTTGTTTTGCTGGACCTTATCCACCAGAAATCTTGCCTTGTGCTTTGGCAGGCTCTGAGCTGTGGTTAGATGTCATTTACTCTGTTAGAAAAGGTTATTGCTGCTGGTGGTGTTTTATTTGGCTTTTCCCTGTTGTCTGGAAGCTGATGTCTCAAATGTGATTTCACTGAAGATATTTGGAGTAATCAAATCAGCTCCAAGGTTTGTGAGAGGCCGCTTGAAGTGACTCATTTTGTCACGTTAGAGGGAAATGGGGGCTCTGTTACCTCCCCCAGTGCTGGGGTGTTGTGTGGGGTAAGGCTGCTGCACTCTCTAGAATGCCCCAGTGGAACCAGATGTGTCTGTGTGGTTCTTTCCAGCGTGGCTCTGTTTGTGGGTGCCTCAGTGCAGGATTTCTGCCTTTAACCCCTTTTCCAGTTGTTTTCTGTGCTTGAGCCCTGGTGTGATCTGAGCTGAGTGCTGCTGTATGAGGTCAAGTGTTCCATCTGGGGAACCTGACTGCAGGAAAGCTGAGCTCACTCGTGGAATGTGTGTCTGCTCTGGGGCTGGGAGCTGGGTGAGGGCAGGGGATGGGTTCTTTGTCTTGGCCATGTCCCAGGCACTTTACTTGCTGGAGTCTCCCTCCTCCAAAACCAGGCAGGGTTGGATTTGTGGGGTTTATTTTGGGGGTGTGGTGAGGGATTGGCAGCATAAAGTTTGATTTCTATAGATAGTGTTTGTTATTGTACAAAGAAGCCAAGCCTTTTTTTCCTATTATGAGCTATTTCTAGCATCCTTTGTCTCATTTTCCAAAATCGTGCCTACTCTCTGTTCCCTGTTTCAAAATTAAAGTTCTTCTTCCTCCCCTCAAATTGTGAAATATATGAAATATGTAATAGTTCCCTCAAATACTGAGTGTAGAGTAGCAAGGCCTTATTGGAAAATCAGAGATTCTCCAGCCTTGCCAAATATCAGGTGGTGAAGTTCCAGACACGTTTGTGGGGAGCGTTTGGTGCCATTCAGCAGCACACAAAAGACCCCAGGTTTTGGCAAGTGCCCGATGCCGTCTCGCACTCAGTTTTGGAGAGTTCAGCAGGGAGCAGGCAGGGTGTCCCAGTGCAGGGGGATCTCAGTGCCCTGCTGCAGCTGGGCAGGGCAGCCCCCCACGAGCGCTGTCTCCGCAGGACTGTCCCATCGCCTGGGTCAACGTGATGCTCTTCGACTACAAGGACCAGCTGAAAACGGGGGAGTGCTGCCTGCACATGTGGTCCTCCTTCCCAGGTACGGCAGGAGAGGGAGCTGCCGCCTTTGGCATCCTCAGTCTCCCCCAGGAAGCGGAGTGGCCACTGCTCTGTGCCCTGATGGCAGCTGGAGCCCTGCCAAGGCAAGGCTTTGTTGAGCTTGGCTTTGCAGGTGTGACCTGAGAGCTGGCTGCTCACCTGAGGATGCCACGTGCCCCTCACTGGGGAGGGCTCAGGAGGGTGAAGTGCTCGTGGCCAGGCAGTGCCCAGGAACAGTCTCTGCTCTGCTTTCTGCACCAAAGCTTCACAGGATTTGGGCTCATGGGTTTTATGTACTTTGTTTTTCAGATGAGAAAGGGGAACTTCTGAACCCCATGGGCACAGTGCAGTGCAACCCCAACACTGAGAGTGCAGCAGCCTTGGTCATCTGCTTCCCCAGCGTGGCAGCACATCCTGTGTACTACCCATCCTTTGAGCAGGTGGGCAAGGGACACTTTTAGGAACTCCCTCACTGTCCCTTCCAGTGGGGAACCTCTGGGGCAGCCATCAACAGGCAGTGGGTGCAAGCAAACTTGATGAATAGATATTGTTAACTGAATTTCACTTTTTCCTCTCACCTAATGGACCTCTGAGTGAATACTTTTCTGAGCTATGAATTACTGAAGTAAATAGATGAACATTTGTTTAAAAAATGGGTTTAACTGAGCTGCCTTCAGACTGCATTAGGCTCTGTAGGAAGGAAGAGGAATAAAGGGGAAATGAGTGAAAGTAGGCAGCTCCCTCCCTTTCAGCAGAGTGATAACATACCATGTGTGAGGTGGAGATTTTCCATCTGTCACTGCAACTGGCCAGACAAGTGGAGGAAGAGGTGTGCCTGTTACAGGGGAGGAAGATCTGCTCTGTGCTCCCCAAGAGGCAGGGTCTGTGCCAGGCAGGAAGGGGAGCCCGGGAGAGGTGGCAAGTGACTGACCTCCAAAGCAGCATGAAGTGATGGTGACTACAGTTACAGAGGAACTGAGAGCCTTTCTCACCCTCTCTGTTTGTGTCCCAGCTGCTGGAGTTGGGAAGGAATGGAGAACAGCCCCGAGCTGCCCCAGAAGATTCTGAGGAGGTGAGACTTCTGGCACCAGTTTCCAGCTGCCTGCCAGCCTGGTTGTTTCCCCCTTACCCCTCCAGCACTTTTCACCCAGCTGGGTCGTGCCCCAGCCCTGCAGGGTCTCTGTGGGCTGGCTGAGCCCAGAGTGTGCTCTTGCTGTGCAGAAGCTGCAGCTGAAGGAGATCCTGGAGCGGAGGAGTCACACGGAGCTGTACGAGCACGAGAAGGACCTGGTGTGGAAGATGAGGTACGACATCCGTGACCAGTACCCGCAGGCCCTGGCCAAGCTGCTCGTCATCACCAAGTGGAACAAGCACGAGGATGTTGCCCAGGTGAGGAGGCTGGGGCTGGCAGCCAGGGCTCCTGTTTTGGTCCATCTTTCAGTCCTGTGCTGTGTTTGGGAGCCCAGCTGAGCAGGGGTGTTTCACAGTTTTCTCAGGGAAGTTCCCAGCTGAGGTTTGGCTCTTCTGGGCTCTGTTTGGTTCTGGGGGCTGTCCCAGATTTGTTACTGGCCAGCAAGGTCTTGTTTATCCCTTCAAGAAACTGGAGGCAAAAAATAAATCTGTTTAATTATTGGGGAAAACAGATATCTGGATTGAATATTCTTAAACGACAGTAAGAGACCAGCACAAGCCACCTCAGGGGATCAGTTTTTGACCTGGTATCTGCAAACTTGCTGTGAGGCATCTATAAATAGTGACCCCCTGTAAGGAGCTGCTCTTTCATCAGTAGAATTTCAGATTTATATCCATTGTCATAAAAGCCTTCTTCCTTTTTTTAGCTGTTTTCTTTTTGGTCATTACAGATGATTTCCCTGCTTCAGACCTGGCCAGAGCTGCCTGTCCTGAATGCCTTGGAGCTGCTGGATTTCAGCTTTCCTGACCGTTATGTTGGCTCCTTTGCTATCAACTCCCTGAAGAAGCTGACGTAAGTGCTGTCCCCAGGGGAGAGGCAGAGCCCTTTCTATTTCTGCTCGGGGCTGCTGAGGGGCTGTGAACAGGAGTGACAGCCTTGTCTTTGCAGCTTTTACAAGAACAGTTATGGCAGTGAGGACAAGGTCGTGTTTCATGTTTGCTTTCTGTCCCCAGGGATGATGATTTGTTCCAATACCTGCTGCAGCTTGTCCAGGTGCTCAAGTATGAATCCTACCTAGACTGTGAATTAACCAAGTTCCTGCTGGAAAGGGCATTGTCCAACCGCAAGATCGGCCACTTCCTCTTCTGGCATCTGAGGTGAAGAGCAAATCTTTTAGGCTTTTTCTCAAAAATCAAGGGAAACCAGCATTTACTGAGTCCTTCATTGCTTTGTGATGTGGGAGCTGCTACTTTTTACCTATGGTGACTCAATAAGAATTATTGCAGGAGGACACAATGTTAGTTTTTTATTAATTTCTTTTTGTCTTTTGTCATTGTAGTGGTGGTATTTGGGTTAGGTTCTGTTTTCAGAATTTATATATATTTGTGACTATATACAAACATGCCTCTGAGCTGGAATTTGCTTTGGGCTTCCATGGCCACCTGCCAGCTCTGAGCCATAAGCTCTGGACTGTTCTTGCTCCCCAAGTGATGTTCTCAAAGGAAGGGCTGGGGATTGAATCACCCAAAAGATGTTTCATCACCTCAAGCAATGGTTTTCCTCCATCACCTTCTGGGGTGGGGGCATTTTTCGTCCTCCCCCAGTACACAGGGTCTGACAGCAGCCAGGTGCTGTGCTGTGGTTCCCCGTGGCTGGTGAAGGGGACAGTGGGTGACTGTGCAGTGAGCCAGCTCTGCTCTAACTCCTCCTGCCTGCTCCTGCCCAGGTCAGAGATGCACGTGCCCGCTGTCTCCCTGAGGTTTGGGCTGATCCTGGAAGCCTACTGCCGGGGCAGCACCCACCACATGAAGGTGCTGATGAAGCAGGTACTGATTGCTTTGGGCCTCCCCTCTGGCTTGGGGCTGGTTCTCAGCTCTTGGCTTTCCCAAATTAATGTCACCTGTAGTACAAGAAAAGCCTCATGAGGGCTGTTGGCTCTGGGGTCTCCTGGAGCCCCCCAGCACGTGTGGGGATCACCCACACTGCTGCAGTGTGTCTGGAATGGGCTGAAATGTGCAGAGCACTGCTGTTTCTAGATCAGCTGGGTGAGGGGCTGTTCAGTGGGAGCTGCTCACAACCAGAACTCCCCAAAAGCCTGGAAGGGCAGGCTGGGCTCTTGCTCTCATCCTCTGCGCTTTTCCAGCCAGGGCACCTCACTTCTTCCTTTGGTGTGTGGTAATGTGCTTTATTCCTGCTGCAGCCATTACCTTGCAACGCATTTGTGCCCAGCAGAGTATCCACAATTAATTATGGATCTTCCTCAAGCAGATACTACTAAATTTGTTTTGCTGCAGTGTGTGAAATTGCTACAAATTGAAGAGGAAGTAAGAGATGGAACCAAGGTTTACATTTCACAGGAGATTTTAATGTTTTTTAAACTTTCTCCAGGAATTTGCTGCTTGTTAACCCTGTTTCATCCCTCCCTTTTTTCAGGGAGAAGCACTGAACAAGATGAAAGCTCTGAATGACTTTGTGAAAGTGAGTTCTCAGAAGGCCACCAAGCCTCAAACCAAGGAGATGATGCACATGTGCATGAAGCAGGAAACCTACAGGGAAGCCCTTTCCCACCTGCAGTCCCCCCTGAACCCCAACATTATCCTCGCTGAAGTTTGGTAAGGGAGAGATCTGCACCTCTGAATTTGTGTGAATTTTGTGCTTTGTTTCACACTGGAGCCAGGCTTTGTGTTATCCCCAGGTTCTCTCCTCATGGAAATCCCAAGTCCATCAGTGGGTGGAGTTGCTGTAGGACTGGCAGCTTGGATGGCTGATATTTTAATAGATAGAAACTGAGGATAATATTTTTATTTCCTCTAGTGTGGATCAGTGCACCTTCATGGACTCCAAAATGAAACCTTTGTGGATTGTGTTTAATAATGAAGAGACAGGTGGAGGTGGAGTGGGTATAATTTTTAAAAATGGAGATGGTAAGTCTTTATTATGCTTGTGAAAATATATCTCTTAGTCTTAGGTATTTAGTGGGGTGAGTGGGCCTAAATCTGGACCGTTAAGATGTTGTGTAAATTAGGAACTTTAATGTTTTTGGGTGAGTTTTTTGGTAGCAATCTGAAAATATATATTAACTCCCCTCTATATTTCACCTGCTTTTATTTCACCTCCTTCCCCCTTTAATTAAGATTTTAGTGCAGTGGTAATTGGATACCTTTGAGCAGTAAAATGATATTTTCCTCTGCAATGCTGCCCAGATCTGCGCCAGGACATGCTGACTCTGCAGATGATCCAGCTGATGGACATCCTGTGGAAGCAGGAGGGCCTGGACCTGAGGTGAGCAGTGTGCACACAGCTGTCCTGCACTGACAGTCAGGGCTGGCTTTCTCTGCAAGCTCCTTTTCCCCCCAGCAGATCTGTCTGGTGTTCTGGGAGCAGCTGGGCAGCTTCTGTGGGGCTGGGGAACAGAACTGCAGAGTAGAACGGGAGGAGACAGGGCAGGCAAGGGAAAGCTAAAAAGTCACCACGAGCCATTTGTGGGCAGGATTTCAGTGGAAGGGTTTCTTTCATCTCTGCAGGATGACCCCTTATGGCTGCCTCTCCACAGGAGACAAGACGGGGCTGATTGAGGTGGTCATGCACTCGGACACCATCGCCAACATCCAGCTCAACAAGAGCAACATGGTGGCCACGGCTGCCTTCAACAAGGACGCTCTGCTGAACTGGCTCAAGTCCAAGAACCCGGGGTGAGGGTCACCTTTCCTCCCTGCCCCTTTTCCTTCAGCTCTGCACAGCTCCAGGCTGTCCCACCCGGGCTGTGGCTGCTCCCCTGCCTGGCACACCGGGAGGCCTCCTGTGGATCTCATTTCCATTGAGATTTTGGCACCACCTTACCCAGAGCCCTTCAGTTGCAGACAGTTCTTGCAGCTCCTTTTTGTGAAGCAGGGGTGGGAGTCCTGCCTCCAGAGAGCACTATGGCAATCCAAACGAGCCTCCCTCCCTTCTCCTGCAGCTGAAAACAGCTCTCCCCGTGGGGCAGTACTGGAGTCCAAAGTAAAATTACCTTTCACTCTTTCCTACCCTCTCTAGAGATGCCTTGGACCAAGCCATCGAGGAGTTCACCCTGTCCTGTGCTGGGTACTGCGTGGCCACCTATGTGCTGGGCATCGGAGACCGGCACAGCGACAACATCATGGTCCGGGAGACGGGGCAGGTGAGGAGGGCACCTGGGCATGGGGAGGGGCTCTGCCAAAGCAGGGCCACTCCTCTCCCTCCCAAAACCCTATGGTCAGGATCTGCTCAATGCAGTAAGTGAAGAGAACTCAGCTCTGATCAGCTAAAACAGGTAATATTCTGATTTTTTTTTTTTTTTTATTTGCAGCTGTTCCATATTGATTTTGGTCACTTTTTGGGGAACTTCAAGACTAAATTTGGTATTAATAGAGAACGAGTCCCTTTCATCTTAACCTATGACTTTGTGCATGTCATCCAGCAAGGAAAAACTAACAACAACGAGAAGTTTGAAAGGTAAGTGCTGGGAGTTAAACTTGACTTCAGCTTTTGAAGCTCTGAATTTTTAGTATTTATTTCCACCAATGAGTATTAGTATTGTAAGTATGTAGTATTTATTTCCACCAACGTGCAGCTTATAGCTGCCTGTACAGATGAAAGTAAATAAATTATTAACTGGAGAGAGCAGGGTTCAGACTGCTTAAATGCTTTACAGAGTGGTGGAGCTTGCAGTCCTCACTCCTTTGGCTGGTCTTTGCTCCTGCTCAGGTTCAGGGGTTACTGTGAAAGGGCCTACATGATCCTGCGGCGCCACGGGCTCCTCTTCCTGCACCTCTTTGCACTGATGAAGGCTGCTGGGCTGCCAGAGCTCAGCTGCTCCAAAGACATCCAGTACCTAAAGGTAAGAGGAGAGCCTGTGCAAGGGGTTAAAACTGATTTTGTGGCTGGGGGAGGAGGAGGAGGTCGGTGTGCAAGGCCAGATTCTTAGAAGCAGATGAGCTCCAGAACAGTGAGTGGATGTCCAGTGCCCCTGTGCAGGACATCACAAATGCCAGGTCCTGGTGCTCAGAAACCTCTTCAGGTTCTTCACCACGAAGGCAGCAGGTGCCCACTGGCAGGGAAGGAGGCAAAGCCCTTGGCTCTCATTTCCTAGTTTGTCTCCTGAGTCATAACCACCCATCCCTGGCAGCTGCAGAACACTTTGTCCAAGAGCAATACAGAATCTGCTCTTTCCAACAGAAGCAGAGGGTGCAAGTGCTTATCAGAGAAAAAAACCTCCTGCAACTGCAGGAACAATTAAAAATAATTGATGGCTACTCCATTCCTCCTTCCAATGGGGTAATTTCTTATGAAAAAACGTCTTACTGGTTGAGCAGTGACTTGTTCAGTTGTGCACTGATTTGTGCCTCCTGCCTACAGGACTCCCTGGCCCTTGGGAAGACTGATGAGGAGGCACTGAAGCACTTCAGAGTGAAGTTTAATGAAGCCCTGCGGGAGAGCTGGAAAACCAAAGTGAACTGGCTGGCACACAACGTCTCCAAAGACAACAGGCAGTAGAGCAGGAGCTGCCCAGCCCAGCACTGACAGACAGGTGCCTAAAGACTGAACAGTGCTGCAGTGTGCAAGATCCCCCACCTCATTCCCAGAGATCAGACATTGCTGCATGACTGAAAAACTGTTGGCCTGTCCTCAGCCCCACCACTGTGGCTGCTGAACATCTTTGGGGGACAAGGGAGAGACATGAGGCAATAAAACTACTGCATACAGTGAAGGTAGGTAGAGGTACTGTACCTTGAGAACTTGAGCTTCAAATACATGTTTCAATGGAAGAGTCGAGGCATTGTAACATCCCTCCAGTGTGCTAATGTCTGTATTTCTATTTTCTTGAAAATTTAGCTGAGCAGAGATCCCCCTATGCCTGTAGCCCATCTTCTAGGACACCACTATTACAGCTTAGAGGCATTAACTTCAGCATGTGGTCACTCCTGCCCTGTGTCAGTGTCCACTGAGGTGGGTCAGCTCAAAGCACACCACAGCCAACTTGGATAAATGGCTTTACTCTGCCTTGAGACAGGATAAAAACATCCACACTGTCATATTGCTTTCTGTCTGCTCCAGAGGCCAAAGTGTTCTGAAACTGAGCTGGAACTCAGCTACTGCTGTCTAGAACTGATGGCACAAAAGCAGCTTTGAGGTGGCCACTGGATCAGGTACTTTGCTTTCCAAAGTTAGGCTTTAGTTGAGCCTCAAGTAATTCCTGCCTTTCTGCATTTATTTTGGTTTCAAACCTGAAAACGCTAAGATTGCATTTTCAAATTAAAGTACTCACTGCTTTTCATAAAAGATGTTAAGCTGTGAGGTCTGTTCTGGTTTGGATCTGTTCATACAAACCCTGTTGCCTCTCAAGCACCTGTTGGTAGAAGCAGCAGTTCTGGCACAGAAGACACCTCAATTTAATCTAACCCTGGGAGAGCCCCTTTTCCTACACCTTCAGATGATACTGTGACTGAAGCACTCAGGCTGTAACAGCTGCTTTGGTACTAGAGGGAAATACTGCAGGATTTAGAGCTCTATGCAGGCTGATCAGTGAGAAACAGTCCTGTGCCTCTGCTCCATTTTACAGAGTAAATATTGCTATTTCCTTGCTTATTAAACTAATTTACAGAGCAAAAAGTATGCAAAAAAAGTCTTGAGCCCTGTGCAAGGTGAGATGCACTGAAACCACAGCCCCGATCAGGTTCTTGTGGAAGGGAAGACACTACAGTTCCAGAGCTGCAAAAGCAATTCTCTTGCAGTGCCAGAGCCTGGTGGTCAGGGTGCTGCAGCACTGGCCCCCTGCTCTCCTCAGCCCCTCTCACAGCAGAAAGGCCAGGCCCTCACAGATTTCAGAGCAGTGGCTCCTGTCCTGTCCCTCACTTTGAGAAGTGCAATAACACAAAGGTGTATCAGTATCAACTGCAAGAACTGAGCACAGTTTTACAGAGCTTACTTAGTCTGGAAAACTTGACTTACCTACAGTAAAAAGTCAGTGAGTCATCATGTGGACCTTCTTCCTTGTACACCCTGGGAGAGTATCTTGGATAAATCTCTGACAGCTCTGTTGGGTCAGCAAAGAGCCTTTGACTCCAAATTCACAAAGCAGCAGCTCACCTGATGGTTTTCAGCAAGCTGAACTGTACTAAAGATTGAAACTTAGATAATTTTCAAAAATGTTCCATTTCATTACAAGTGGCTTCTCATTTTTATAAATATGCTCAAAATGATAGACCTATTTCTATTTATTTAGAGATGTTTCTGTCATTATTTTTTTTTAACTCTGTACAAACTGATTGTGCTTATTCTGTTGCCTTTGAAAAAGAAGTATTTTTTTAAGCCAAACCATGGTTCTGCAAAACCAGAATGTTTACATGTTTAGCCTTTCAGTTGCATTAGGTACATGTTTTGTAAATTAAAAATAAAAGATATTGACAAATTGTACACAAATGCTGCCAAGTTCTTCTGTGCTTGAGAGCAATTACCACAAAACTCTCCTACTCCCCCAGCAGAGGCAAATTAACACAGTTTATATAAATGGATTCTATTTTGTTTAGCTCAGTAAGAAAAAAAATGCAAACAACCTTTAGAACCAGAAATTTATTGTAGCTTATAGACTTTCCAAACTGACCTGTTACCAATATACACATCTGAAAAGTTATACCCACAGTGGCTACAAACTGCATCAGGACATTACAACCCCTCAGTATTACCATTAAGTCATGATCAGTTTTGGTCTAAAATACAGCAGCTACAGCAACAGTATATGGAAGGATAAGTCTTCTACACATTAACACAGGACAACTGTCAGACATAAGTTAAAAGTTTCCCAGTTTACTTAAAACTAGCAGTTAATTACCACATAAGTAGTCAAAACCATTTTCCCATTTTAGAAATCTAAAATTTTACATAAAAAAAAACCAAAAAACAAACCAACCCCAAAAAACAGTAAGCTCTGGTGTGGGTTCTTCCCTGCTGCCAGGCCCATCTCTATTGTAAAGGCACTCCTCAGTCAGGTTCCCCCAGAGCAAACCCCATCGATCCCGGTAGGTGAGAGCTGCTCTGGAAATCCAGCTGTACAAACACGTGGTCAGCCCTGATCTTTTACCCCTCTGGTGCTCAGGAGCCCCTGTGCCCCTCTCTGGCCCTTCCCCAGTGCTCCTGGCCCTGGCCTGCCCTGGCTGTGGCACGCTGGGCTCTGCACCCACACCCAGGAGCAAACGCTGGCGCTTGGCTTACCGTGCTCAGGAGGGAATGCAGTCCCAGGCTCCTGTTACAGGCAGAGCAAGTTACTCTTTAATCCACCTCCACAGAGATCAAGCAGAAATTCATTATTCACGACTCTGCATCAGACCAAATAAAGTTAAACAACCCTGCCTGACAGAAAAAACAGCCCCCCCCCATGCTTGTACCTTCCTGCTACTGCCTTCTGCAATCCCAAATTGGAACTGGGATCAGAAACAACCCAAATTACATGAATTAACATGATTCCCAAGGTTTTCTGGTTGGATAATTTATGCTACAGTTTTTCACCAGCAGGAAAACACAATTACTAAGTGTAAACAAAGGCTTAAAACAACGACAATCTGTACAAGGGGCTGCAGGGGAGGAGCAGGAGTGTTCAGTGGTATCAGCTACATCCCAAACCCTCCCACTTCCAAATTAGAAAAAATTAACAACAAAAAACCCCTAAATCTCTATCCATGTAGACTAATAGCCCAGGTGCTCAGGTACCCAGGTCTCAGACTCCCCTACACCCAAACCTGCCTGCAGTGTGCACAGCCCACACTGCACTCCAGGCACTCTCCCCAGAACTATCAGGAGCTGTGGCCACAGCCCACACATGTGCCCACCATGCATTTAGTGTTATTTCCCCAATAACTTAAAAGCCTTTATGGCAAGCCTTACTTGGAGAAAAAAATAAAATTAAAAAACAAACTGTAGTGCACAGGGGAGCTGAACCTCTGCAGAGGCTCCTAAAGCCTTTACAACTTCTCACAAGCTTGTCTGTTCCCTCTGCAAAAAAAAAGGAGATGAAAGAAAAGGAAGGAGTTCAAGGAGAGCGGGGCATGAGCACACATGGCAGTCAAGGCCAAGACAGAGTTACTGAACATCTACACTAAGAACTGTGCCCGTGCTCCTGCTGCAGTAGGATGAGACTTGGAATAGTTCATGCTGCATGATTTTTCACTTTAGCATGTTTTAAACCCCAATCCCTGTTTTCACTACCACAAATGACATAATTACATAATTCCAATATATTTACAAAATATTAAAAAGTCTTGTTAATCTTCTACATATTAACCTCATTCTGCCACTTTACACATGCACTAATTCAGGGGAAAAAAAAAATTAAAAGAAATCAACAGGCTGAAATGAGCAGCTTTACCCTTTGTCAACAAGCAATCTTTGCATCTTTTAGAAAGAGAAAAAGGAACAAAGCCAAGTTTGTTTCACTGAGCAAAAAAAGACAGTTCAGAAATTCATGTGCAATGGCTACAGAGCTGTAGAGTCACTTAGCTGAGATGACATGAAGAAAAAAGTGCAAGGTGGTTCCTCACAGAGCGTAAAAAAAATCCAGTCACTGAGGCATGGCGGAAGGAAGAGGTGCTAACTACAACCCTAAACATCAGGAACTAGCTGACAGAACACAAACACGGCTTGTGTGGGGGTTCAATCTACTGGCCAGAATGAATTTTTTTGTTTTAAACACCATGAATCCTTGGTACCAATGGAGTGTGTTACAGTGGAGTCTTCTAGAGCGGGAACATAAAGACAAAGGGAGCAGCTAGAATCAATAACTGAGGGTAGAGTCATCCCATTCCAGCTGCTGCTGTCTGTTAACATTCTGTTGGTCCTCCTCCTGCTCTCCCTCCTCCTCCTCACTGCTTTCAGACTCTGCACTAGTGATGTCATCTTCTTCTCCATCTTCACTTTCTTCTTCCTCCTCCTCCTCCTCCTCTTCACTGCTGTGTTGATCCTCATAAGTCTGTTCAGACAAAAATTAGCTGTCATTACCATACAGGCCAAAATTCTTTTTGTTCTTTATTCAAGGCATTATATTGAGGAAGAGCTATTGCAGATTCCTTGCTGGATTTAGAAGTTCAGCAGGAATTAGGCAGAAACCAGAAAAGACAAAGGAAGTAGCACACTGTAAAAGAGTTCTGTAATACTGCTGTCAATCCCGGCACTCTACACAAAGTGGCTCTGAAGGGGATCCAGTACTGCAAATTCTACTGGAAAAGGATCTCACAATAGGACACAGAGCATGAAGGTCACACATCTTTCTTGTCCCCAATTTTCTAAAAATTCATGTCAGCCACAGGAGAAGGTAACACCATAAACACAGATGTTTTGACAATAAATTCCTGTGAGTTTAGACAAATGCAGGCTGTATTTAAGGCACTGTGCACATGATGAACACTAGTGCTGGAAACTGGCCTGTAAAATCCCATTCTCCATCATGAAACTCTAACCCCTGCAAGACCCCAACCAACTGCCCTTGGCATTTGGCACATTTGTTCTAAATTCCCAGGTAACGTCTCTGCCCTGTGCTGAGGGCTGGTTCTGCTCTCCTCCTGTGCCCATGGGCAATCCCAGGTGGAAAGGGCAGCAGGGTTACCTCCATGGGGTTCACAGTGATGGTCAGAGCAGAGTCGTCCCAGTCCATCTCGTTCTCCTTGCCCGTGTCCTGGTCCCGCATGGTTCTCTGGTGCGCGGCGCGGATCCGGAACACGCCCAGGATGATCATGAACACCAGGAAGCTGACACACACCACGATCACCACCGTGGCTGTGCTGGGCACAACTGCAGCCAGAAAACACAGCAGTGGAACTCTTACACTGTGCTAACAACTCCTCCCCTTCCCATCACCTGCCAGGGGAAATGGCTTTACACAAGTATTTCATGTATATTATTATAATTCATATTTATTATACAAAGGCAGTCTGTCTACAGCCACTTAAAAAGCCAGTAGGAAAGTAAGAAATATAATTACATCAATCTGAAAGACAAAAAACCAGCTCAACTTCAATGGCTGAGAATCCTGACCTGAAAAGGGATGAGGGTTTGCCAAGTTGTGACCAGAGAGATCAACAAAGGAATGATGCACTGGGTGAATGAACTGTGGCTGTGCAGCAATGTGATTGGCATGTTCCACTGGGCTGGCTGTGTGGATAACATTCACCTAGACACAAACAGAAAGTGTTAAAACTCCAAAACCCAACAGTTTAATTCTGAAGAGATAAAAATAAAGGGAAAAAAATTAGAATTTTAGTGCTTTTAATGTCACTTTCTGCTGTACTTCCATCTATTTGATGTAAGCATACTAAATAATAATTAACTTGTACCCTGCTGCAGAGTAAATGCAATTTTAGCCTCTCTGCTTTAACATAATCCCTTAGTATCAGAAATTTACACATCACAAGCAAAACAACAAAGGGCTCAGCACGTCCATCTGTGGCATCCCTGAAGTGACACACAAAGGTCACTCATCTCTCTGGGAAGCACCACTCTCACTCCATTTGCTAAATTAATAATCCGTGTTTTCAATGCAACCTTCACACTGCCATTAACCACACTATTTCTTCTACAAACAATTTTATTTCAAGCTGAAACACAGGACTAAAACCACATTTATATATAAAATACTGCCTGAAACACCCACATTTCCTAATACTGATTTACAGGACAACACCTAAATCAATAACTGGTCAATTATCTATCAGCTGAGGCAAGCACTTCCATGCTGCTGAGCCAGCCAGGCTCCCAAGCCCCTGGGGCAGGCACCCACCTCCACCTGGAACTCGTTGCTGACGTAGCGCCCGTTGAGCTCGGAGCAGAGCAGCTTGAACTTCCTGTCGAACAGAGACGCCGTGTGCCAGTTCCTGTAGCGGATCAGGTGCAGAACCTCCTCGTAGTTAGCCATGGTGTCCACCCCTGTGGGACAGACACAGCTACAGCAGCTGCTCTGCAAAGCACTGGCACGACTTATAGCCCAGACAAACGTTACTCCGTTGCTTCACCTCAGGTTTCTTGGATTTTCAAGGATACAGGAAGGGTAACGCCACTGACACACATGAGGGGCTCCACTGAAATCCTGTGGGTTGGTTTTGTGGTAAAATCCTAAACCCAGTGAGGCTATGAAGGGATTCTGGGAGCTTTTCTATGGAATACTTTCAACATAACAGAAAAGAATGATGCATGTTCCTAGGCACTGGAGTACCCATGGAAGGAACAAGCCTTTTCTGGGGCAAAGTCTAACTGCAGTTCCACAGTGCAGAGGTGACCTGCTATTTGGAACAGAGTAAGGAACAGAAGGAAGGTTCTAGAATGCTGTATTTTCTAGAACCACAGCTTTCCACAGAATTGCTGTGCTTGGAATTCTAAAGGTAGTCCAAGCTTGAAATTCTAAAAAAATGAAGTATTTGGAGTAAGGTGTTACAAACCACCTCTCTAGAACTCCTCCCTTTGTCATCCCCTTCAGACCCTCCCAAGAGCAGCAGCAGGAACCCCCACCTGTGATTATCATGCCCAGGTTGGAACTGCTCATCTCAATGCCTTTCTGCTGCAATCGTGTCATGTCAATCTCCAGGCTCTCTTGTTCCTGATTTAGTTCCTCTCCCAGCACTGTCACCTCACACATATCCAGGTTGTGCATGATCTCTTCAGATACCAAAGACTCTTGAACTAAAAAATCAGAGAAAAAGCCAAACATTTAAGCAGAAACACCAGAACAAATATTAAAATCTAGGCGTGAGGAGAACAAGTATTCACAAAATAATGATTTAAAAAATAAAATACAAAATACAAACAAGGGATATTTACATGAGGATAATAGCCTGGACTTATTGTCATTTCCAGGTAAGCTTTTGTTAGCCCAGACCAGAGGAACTACACCTTTTTTTGCCTTACTGGATTCTGTATGAAAAGCCCACACCTCCCCAGGAGCACTGAGCGAGGTGGGGGTGGGACACAGTGGCTGTTGTTACCTGTAGGATCTTCATCCCCGTCTCCCTCGGGCTCCACCTCCCGGGTGATGGTGCTGATGATGCGCAGCTCCGGGAACAGGGAAACGCCCTCGGGGCTCTCGAACTCTGAGGCAGAGCGGGCAAAGTGGTTGATGCCACTCAGGCTGATTTTCGGTTCCTCTGGCTGCAAGACCATGACATACCCCTCCACAGAGGGAATGGAGACACAGGCCTCTTCATTGAAACACCTGAGAGACAGAAGCAGTTTTGCAGTCAAGGTGGTTATTTCAGAGGCAAGCACAATTACACACAGTAATTGCTTTATAAATTTTTGAAAAGCTGTCTCAGACCCAAGAGTCTTAGATAAATTCATCAGCTGCCCTGGAAAGTATGGAATAGCCACCAAGGGAGCAATCTCACAATTAATTTTTACTTACAGTTACCATTTGGCCTCATTTCTACATTTGGACTTAGAGCCACAGGTAACCCCTTTAATGAAGCTGTGACACTGGAGACACTCCCAGCACTCTGGCAGTATCTTCCTCCCTATCCTACACACTCCCTACTCCATTCTCAGGCAGAGAGCAGAGTGCTGGTGTGGAAACATTTGCTGTACTGAAATGTGGGATGGCCACACAGCCCAGGACTCCTTTGTTTCTCACAAGTGAGGTCCATGAACACCAGGCTCCACCAGCCCTGCACAGGGATGCTCCAGCTCAGCACCAGGACATACTTGACAGTGCTGGTGATCTTCAGCCTCCGAATGCCAGGAGTTGGGAACTGGCGGGAGTTCAGGTAGGAAATGTGCTGCATGGCCTTGTCAACTCTGTCAATGTCATCCCCCTCTATGGTCAGCATGGACTGGCTCGGGTTCATGTGGATCTGAAAACAAGGAAGAAAACCATAAGAGAACACCCAGCTGAGTGACATGATCAGGCAATTCAAACTGGAGCTCAGCACTGGTAAATGCAGGAGAATTGCAGCCCAGTTCAAAGCAACAGGGTCATTATTTCCCAGCCTTGTGGCACACAGTCTGAGCTCCCTACTCACTGCCCTACCCCAGTGCAATGTATTTGTGTTTCATTCTTTAAGAAAAAATCTAAGCACATATCATAGTTCTGGTTCTAGTAATACAGAAGAGAGACAGCTAACATATAAGAGAAATTTAGCCCTGTTCACACAACCTTGCTACTGAAAAAGCCATATAATCTCATTTTATGAAGCTGCTTGTTAAAGATCTCTTATTAGACAATCTGCACAGCTGATAAAACAGAGGCTTACAAATATGGAGTTTCTCTTCAAGACTTAAAAGACAGCAGAGTAACTTTCATTTCTAAGACCAGGTTTGTACAAGAAAAATTTCCTAGTTTTACGTAATATTAATGCAGAATGCAACAAGAGATGAGCTTGTTATATCTGGGGCACCCTGTTAACACTGCCAGTAAAACTTGTAACTCTGATCAGAAAAGGAATATACATGCTCCCCTTTGTTTATATGCAAATTTACCTTCACACCTTTGCCAACACCATCAGCCATCTGCAAATCCAGCCCCTCTTTGCAGGTGTAGAGGCAATCAATCACCTTCTTGTTCTCCAGTTTACCAGAACGGATCATCAACCCTGCCAGATTGCCTCGGAAAAACTGAGCCATGCGCAGTTCACCACCTTCAAAACACGAGGGAGGAAAAATCTTTACTTGTTACGATTCTTTTTGCTTTTTCTTTTGTAAAACAACAAGTATGCCAGCTGATACACACAGTATTATACACATGCGGGTTAGTTTTCATCCATTCTGGGTGTTAACCTTGTGATTATGGTCAGGCATAAAGAAAGAATTAAACAGTTCACCATGCACGTGGCCTTCAGACAGCTGTGGCCACCTTGAACTGACTGTTCCGTGACAAACATCTCAAAAGAAGCCCCATACAGCGAGGTGGTGCTCAGAAATCAAACACAATGGGATGAGCCATGAAACCAGAGCCTTCCTGCTGAGGTAACACCTCCTCCTAGTGAGGACACAGGACAGCATCCCTCCAGGTGTGAGGGATCTCCACCTAAACCAGCACTGCAGGTTCTCCCTACACTCCAAGGGGAGAAAGGAGCTTTGCAAAGTCATCCAGCTCATTCTGAGAGGTGTCCAAGAGTTACCTGCCCCCTCTAAAGGTGCTATCTTCTCTCTGCAGATTCAAGTGAGCAGTTTAAACCCAGGTAACTCAGCTGAGCTAAGTCTGATAAGGGCAACCTAACAAGCCCTTTATTCCTCGGCATTTTTGAAGATGATGTCACAATGATCAGCTGGTCCATCTTGCTAAATCCTGGGGCCACAAAACACCACCTGGAAATGTGTATTTTCAAGCCCATTACTTACTAAGCAACCTGATTTTAGAAAGATATCTAAGCTTCTTTTAGAAATTCTAAGTGATAAAAGATCCTTGGTACAACTCAAATGTTCAGTGGTGAAATGTCCTGTTACAAATTATACAATTCCCATATAGCTTCAGCTTCTGGAGCCCCCTGGATGCTGCCTCCTTGCCAAATTAAAATGTGATGCACAGCTAGAAACCTCTTGCCAGTTACATCCAGACTATTCCAGCAATTCTTAAACTTTACAAGGAAGAGTACATATCTTGAAATCACTTTTTAAAATATACATTAATTTTAAGTATCCCAACTCAAGACACAAAACCCACTGAACTATCACTAAAATTTCTTATGAGGAAATAACCCTGTAGTAAATCTGAAATACCTGGTAGCCAAAGCTTTTTTGCCCATTCACAATTAGAATTTTATATAAATATCTGACCAAGCGAGTACACCCTGTAAATTACAGGTCTGTCTTTATGAGCAGCCTGATCTAAATATGAAATCAGTCTTGTTCTGAGAGAGGAGCAAAGGTACCTGAGTTCCAGAGGTCCTCCCCAATGTACTGAATCAATTCTATAATAAAGACACATACCTACATGCATAAATACATACATTTGTATAGGATGACGTGTGTTTATGCTTTAACAAAACTCGATGAAAGAGATTATAGCTGATATTTTACAACAGCAACTTTTTTCACCACTTCACTGCAATCACAATCATTGCAGGTTTGTACATGGAAGTACATTTGGATGCAACCAAAAAAAATACCCAAAACAAACAAAAAAACCCCCCCAAAACCAAGCAGAAGTCAGCTGATGATGCTCTGCAAATAGAAGCACAATGAAGACACAAGCCTAGGAGAGGATTATGTGAAGGTCAATGGCCCGAATGCAATGCCTGCATTTCATGCTGTGTGCGAGATGAAGCAATGTCTTGGCTTAAAAATGAAATAAAACAGTAGGGAAAAAAACTCCAGCAACCTGCAGAGGTCTCGGGCACAGTTTCATTGTCATTTTCACTTCCTGTATATTCTGTAGAAAAGCAAGACAAAGAATAGGACAATAGGGAAAGGACCAAGTAGTTGCAATTTGGCAAACTCTCAAATCCCAGAAAATACAAAGCAGCACATCCCCCAAAGCTTGCTTACATTGGACCCAGCTCCTCAAGGATTATGAGTTCTTGGAAACACAAAGAGCTGCAGTGCAGGGGGAGACTCATCACTGTGCTGTTACAAGAACAGTCATGGCACCACAGCCCAAAGAGCCCCACACACAAGCAGCAGTGACACCAGCAAGAGCTGCAGAACCAAGAGAGGAAACCTCACACAAACCACCTCTAGTAAGACAACACAAGTCTAACAAATGGCTCCATTTGAGGGGAAATTAATGTGAGATCCAGACTAATACAGTAAATCACCAAAAGGTATTGTAAGCTGATCAAAAGAAGCCATTATCAACACAGATTCCTTAATCAATAACAGAATCACATGTATTGAGCAGCCAATTTATCAAATAGAAGCACCAAAAATGAAAATTGACTTTTAATTTTTTAAAGGAAATGTTAAAAGAACTTCTTCAGAAGGATAAAATCTTTTTCTCCTTGGAGAGGAGCTGTATATACAACTTAGAGCAGCCTAAATGGAGCAGACAATAAAGCAGATGCCTATTTTTGTAAGCAGAAATGGTAAAATACCCAAGAGACAGCACTGCTGTGTTGCTCTGCAGAGCTGTCTGCTGGACAGGCTTCCATTGATGAGAACACTTTTCCTACAAGATGCTTTTCAACCTACTTGAAATGAAATGTTCTGCTTGGTAATCTGAAGTTTATGAGGTATTGTTACAACTACTCTTAAAAATAAGCTAACAGTATTCCCCATGGCCACCACAAAAATCATGTTGATGGAATACAGGCTGGTGAGCAGCCTTGTATTTCACACACCTGTGGCCAATGAGAAAACAAACACTCATGCAAAAAATGACTCAGAGGAAATATGTGATACCAGCTTGGAGCAAAACCCATCTGCAAGAAGCAAAACAAGTTACATTTCATGCACTGCTAGATAACCACAAAGATTTCATTAAAATAAGTTAATTAGAAGTATTAACAACTGTCAATATTTACCTTGCCAGCATGCTCCAACCACCAGCTGTGTTTCTATCTTGGAAGGGTGGAGTGGGTAATCCTCAGTGACTGGGAAAGGATCATAGGAAACCCCATCCACGTACAGAGACACCGCGGGAAATTCAACGTTCACAACGTAGTGGTGCCACTCTTTGTCACACACCTAAATAGAGAGAGTTCCAAAAATTCTGTCTTTTTTTTTTTTCCCATTACAGTTCATAACTGATCTGGTGCCATGTTTTACATAAGTATACATGCAGATGTACCAACGACCTACAACACAAGCCTGTACAGACACAGTTGATCTTTCACACACATGGCACACATCTGAAAAGCAAACTGACTGCCAAACATTAATAAAAAGTTTCTTTATTCTGTTGCCAATACAGGAAGCTGCATATACTTCCTTTCCTTTCATTTTTATATTAAATAACAGCATATTTCAATCTAAAAATACATATCTATATGCATGCACATCCTGAAGTACTGTTATAAGTACTGTTATAAGACAACCTTACTTGACAAAGGACAGGTATTTGCTGAGAGAAACTGTTAAAAAACCATGACTATTTATCACAGATCCAGGGGGCTGAGAAAATGTCACATGCTCAGAACTACTTGAATGCTAAAATCAACCTGGAATAAATATCTCCTGTTTTCTCATGCACTCCACTTCAGAGTGCATCTAGTGAAGACAACTGATGTCACAGCTGTAAGACTGACGTTGTATTTTCTACTTCACATTCAAGATGAAAAGCTGAAGCTGAGCCTGCCACTTGATCACAAGTAAAACAAGCACTGCTGGGTTCTGCAGAACAGGAGTCAGGAGTTTGGAGTGGCAGGAAGTATTTATTACTAAGCACACTGCCAGAGACATTAGCTGTCGGTGGCTTTCACTCTGGCACTCCACAAATCAGCCTCCCAGGCTCACCTGATTGAGCTTCCAGTGGAACTCGGCAGGTTTGTAGGATTTTCCCTCGGAGGGGTCCTGGCGGAACAGGAAGACCAGGCGGCAGTTGTGCACGTAGAGGGTGTAGTGGTGCCGGTTCATATCTGCGCGGCAGGTCAATCAACAGCGTTACTTCCTGCAGACCCCACCAACAAAATAACCTGCTCTGCAATTCCACACTTAAATACCAAAGACATTGATAGGCACTAATCAATGCAGAAGGAAATCAGGCAGGGTAAGAGGAATGTAAAACATCTGCAGCAGTAGTGAGGGCAAACACTTTTGAAGAACCCGTGAGGCTGCAGAACAGAGAGAAATCTCTATCCAAACCCAACCTAAACCAAGGCACAGTACTGAAGAGCCAGAGATAAACCTGTCAGCAGGAGAAAAAGAGCTCTACTTGCAAACAGAAGAGCTTTTTTTGATACAAATGGCAATTATGGAAACAGGGTTATCACATTTCCTTCTTATTAATGGCATTTCCCAAATTCTTGTTTCTGTGTCATAAGCAGAGTGAAATTATGCACAGGATGAAAAAAAACTTCATATCTGGAGAAAGAGAAATTATATCCTCCTAAGGAAAATAAAGATACAGCAGTAAATGCTGTCACTAGACCTGATATGTGTGTCTTAATGTTTTTAGGCAGCATCAAGAACAAGGCTATCTTTGGAGATGCAAACTCGAAGCTGCAGTGCCAGAATTAAGTAATCTACCACAGTAAAAGAAGTGCATAATGTAAACTGAAATAGAATTGGAAAAACAAGTCTGCCCAATCTGAAGCTACATAATCTAAGGCCGAGCCCAAACATAAGCACAACAGTGATTTTTAAAGTCAGCTTCAGATAAATTCCAAGAAAACGTTAAAGTAGAGAAAACACTGTCACATGCGCTGCCAGAGCACATAAAAAACCGACCAACCAAAAAGACTGTTTATAATTAAAGTATTGACAAACCTGTCTTGTCTGAATTGCACAGAATTGTCTCTTTCTCCTTGGTTCCGGGCCCATGCCTCATCCACACTGAAATCATGAAGGGCTCTTTCAGATTGACTGTGACAACACCATCTGGAATCTTCACAGCCTGTGTGCCATTAAACTCGAAGACCTGGTCGCTGTCATGGCCATTATCCGTGGGCAGCCCCACAGTCCAGTTAGCAGCACTGCTTGGAGGGGGGAGCAGCTCAGCTGTGCCAGAAGCAGCACCTACAACACAAATGCTCAAATGAAAACACAAATTTAAAAGACCACCACAGGTTTCAAATTGAACTGTTTATCTCAGCACTAATTTCTCAGCACCAACTGTCAGGATTATGCACTACCATCACCCAATTCTCCTTTTAAATAGTGTGGTGCTAATTACAGGCATCTAATACCATGGTAACTCCCACAAATTTCACTTCTGGGTAGACAACTAATCTCATAATAATCAAAACAGTTTCAACCTCCACAGCTATAGAATGTGATTTTGCCTCCATCTCAGGAACCCTTTCATTAATGCCACTTGTCCCTCAGCCCCACGAGCACGATGCCTTTCTCTGGACATTGTACTTAGCTGTGAGACCAGAGGTGATCCAGCTGAAGAGTGCACAAGCACCCCCTCCCAGCTCACAGCACAGCCAGCAGCAGGTACCTTTAACGTCACACTGACCTCAATCAGGGAAGAGCTCAGGAATTGCCTGGGTCTCTGTGGTTACATGCTACTCAGACTTTCAATTACTTTCAACTGCGGTTGAAGACACAAATCATGAGTGATAATTTATCCTGTAATCTCAATTCTTCCATATGGCTACAAAGGACTCCACTGACTTTTTGTGAGACCTTTAACTGCAGCGTAAGTGGATGCCAAGGGCATTTATTCCTAGGGCAAGCACAGTACAAATGCAACTGATCCAAGTTAACTGGTTTTTTCCAATCCATGCTTTCTTGGTTTTCTCTAGTTTTTCATCATGTATTTCTCAGATTGCAGCCATTATATCTATCATGCTCAGAAAAACAGAAGCTTTAACAGCTATACCCTTCCACACAAATTCTTCCAGCTTGTTCATGTAAGGGACATTACTAGCCTACACAAGACAGCAGAGAGGCAGAAGAAAGAGATTCTTTACCACATGTGAGAATTACTGTAGAAGTCACCTTCAGGCAATTTCATGCCTTTTGCTGCCAGTGAGGAAATGAGTTGAAGGAAATTATGTGCAAATGAAGACCAGATCTACTCATTGATTTCTGGTCTAATGTAAAATTCAAAGTAAAACTAGTAAGCAAGAGAGACCACTTTTATTTTAACAAAAGCCTTCTTACCACAGAGCCTGTGGATGGATTTCTCAGAGTAGGTGTCTCTGTCACAGCCTTTACCAATATGGTTGGTTTCTAGTTCCACCGTTGCTTCAACTGAGGTTATTGGCTCATCACATGTCTCCAAATGCATCCCAGGGAACAGAGCCAAAGAACCAGTGCCAGGCTCGTATTCTATTCTTTTGCTCCAACCTGAATATTTATCCAAAGAAACAATATTAAAGATCTCTCATGTTTAACTGAAGGTACCAGCAAATGCTAAAAGCAGAGAGGAAAGACAGCAAACTAACCTTGCCAGCCAGGCTTGCACGTAGGCTTAATGCTAATTTTAACCAACACATCTTCAGCTGCTCTCTTCTTCCCACAGTCATAGGCTGTTACTGTCAGTTTATACTGGTGTTCTTTACCATAGCTTAACTTTTCTGTGTTTTTTATATAACCTGACACAGAAAAAAGACAATTGTCAGACATCAAGACAATTCTTCAGGGTCATTACTGCATAAATTGCACCCAGGTACCATTTATGTACTTCGTACAGACTTGAATAAACGCATCTGCAAGTGAATTACCCTGCACTGTTAGACTTTTCAGTGCCAGACTGCAGGCCCAGGCCCTGCTGGCCAGGGTGGCCCTGTTCTGTGGGTGGCCAGTGCCAGCCCGCCCACTGGCACTGGCCAACCCTAACCCTAACCCAGCTCTGTCTCACCGTCCTTGTCGATGGCAAAGGGCACGTCCGGAGTCACGATCTCGTAGCTGCAGATCTGGCTGAACTGGGGGGAGCAATCTGCATCCACGGCCTCCACCCTGAGGACATTGTCGTACCTCTTGCCCTCGATGACCGTGGCCTTGTAGGACTTCTCCTTGAACACCGGGGCGTACTCGTTCACGTCGTTCACCTGGATGTGGACTGTGGCCCTGCAACGACACGCAGAGGGCTCCAGGGACTGCACACCCTGCTCCTGCCAGCACTGCACACAGCAGCTCCCCCTCTGCCACCAGAGCCACGGCAGCCTTCAACCTGGCAGCTCTGACCCTGCACTGCTCCTGTGCAATGGGCTCCTAACGGCCTCCCTCCAGCCCTCCTGGGTCCAAGCAACCTGGAGCCAGTCTCCCCACACCACAGAGCACACCACTGAAATGAAGGTAAATGGCATTTATGCTACCAGAGAATATCTGTTGCAAGAATTACAAAGACAGGTTTTCCTTTCTTATTCCTTGGTTAGACCTGTGTTGAAGGTCTGTTTCCTGGGTACTTTAAACAAGGAAAAATCTGCATTTTACATCTGTCTTTTTTTCTTCCAGTCCACTTACTTCCATGAATGTGAAGGTTTGGGGTTTGATTAATAGGAGTATTTGTACCTGGTTCTGAATGACTGTCACTTTTCACCTGCTCAAAGAAATGCTTTTAGGGTATTACAGATTCTGCCAAATCAGCTTCTTCTTTTTCACATGAAGCCATCCTTCAGCATTCCAGCTCTCAGAAACAAGCAACCACTGACTAATAAACCCAACAATCTCAACTACCCTAACTAGGAAAGCAGTGCCTGTTTCTCCAGTGCATTGCTATATAACTCAGTTTTGTTTTGTTTTATATAATTCAGTATGTTTTGTTTACTACCACTGGTTATTTGCAAATAAAATTCAAATCCTTGTATAGTTACAGGATAGTAAGTTTTTGTTTGTCACCAAGCTGACCTCTGCTACTCCTCCTCTTATTTATGTCCCTCTCTTTGCTTCACACAACTGCTCATCTCCCACATGCTCTGCAGATGTTTACACCACAGTGTCAAACAGTTATTCTCAAGTAGGTTTTTTAGAGACTATTTTATGTTGTGGTTTTTCCTTAGATAAAGATAAGCTAAAGACTCCTTTGTTCCCATTCTTTAATGTAGGCAGAGATGAGCCCCATGCTATTGATCTTGGGTTCTCTGGTGGAGCTGTCTGGAAAGTATAGAAACATAAATGCTTAGGCATTTTGTTAAGCTTAATAGACTGACTTCTTGAAACAGTTTTTTGGATTTAGAAACAGAATTCCAAAACAATATCCAGGCCTGGTACCCCATTGCAAACTCTACCTATTCAAGACAGATTTTAAGTGTATCAGCACCTTCCCTGCTTCTATCCCCTCCTGGTTTTCTAATGTAAATCCAGAGACATCAAGGGATAAACCAGTACCACCTAAAATATAAATGAAGGGATGTCCAAGCAGTTCATGTCCATTTTGCTGCTCTTTTTATCACTATTACTGCCCTGCTTGAGCAGGGAGGTTGGACCAGATGACCCAGTGTGGTCCCTTCCGAGCTGACCCTTTGTGTGGTTCCATGAAAAGCCTTCCAGGATGCACACTTGGTTCACATTTACTCTCAATACACAGACCATAAATCAGCACAAGCAGGAGACCCCTTGGAGCCAAGCTTCCCCTTGGCCCACCCCAGACTGACTTACTTGTGGGATTTTTTTGCATTTGCTCCATCTGGTCCCCTCCCACAGTCGTAGGCCTGGATGGTGAACGTGTAGTCCTTCTGCAGCTCACAGTCAAGCTTTTCCTTGGAGCGTATTATTCCCTCACCAGTGGATTTATCCACTACCACTGCTTCAAAGGGAACATTTTGCCCGTGGATTTTAAATCCACAAATCTCACCTACAGAGTTAAAGTAAAGATAGGTTAGAACTGGTCAACATGATGATACATTTTTAAAATAAATGACCAAATATTTTGCAGCCAGGGGTTTGTGAGGGTCTGTGGACAAAGCAAGAGCATTGTGCTTTAAAATGGGTGAATTCTGGGAACTTTAGTAAAAAGAAGCAAACGTCTGCCTTCCAAGCAACTTGTTTACTTTGCATCCATTCATGCAGGAGTACAAAAGAGAAAAAGAGAAATGTAGACAGGCATTTCACAGGAGTACTTGAGACAGCTCTAGGGCAAGAGTAGATCTTATGTGAGCATACAGCCAAGGCCACTGGTAATATCCTCTATGCCAAGCTACTGGCAATAGCTGGGCAGGTGGTTTACTTTGACCAGAGCAAGAGGTTAAAATGCACAGTTACAAGTCAAGGGATGAAAAGGCTTCGAGTACAGGTTCAGCACCATAATTACAGAAATTCTGTCAACAGATCAAAGGACAAAGTCTTCCTGTGCAATGTACCTGGCTAAAATCAGGGAATCAAAATAAACTACTGAATGAGAAAGGTAGAAATACCAACTTCTCAGGCATCCATTTCAACAGCTATCTACTAACACAGGCCAAATGTTAGTCAAGGAGGCTCTCAGGAAACATTTTAGAAGGTTTTCCTTCTAGTCAAAGTCTTCACCCTACAAACTTGGAAGAGAAGTCCCCAGCACATCATTTTTAAACACATCACGACTCTGGCTGGCACAGCTGGGTGAGCCCAGCACACAACAAAAGCCACTCAAACTCTTTGACTACCTACACTGTGTTTGCAACTTGTTGTATTTTGCTGGGGATTTTCTTACACCAACAAACCCCATTATTTTGCTATTATAGCTGCAGTGGCTTCTTAGTACCAACAACACACTCCTAATGAAAACATGTCTAGAGGTATTCAAAAAAAGGGGGGTGATTCATATTTTAAACACTGAAGTCAGTCCTGAAGGGTGTGTACTGCAGGGAAGGTGCTGTAATGCTTCAGCACTTCAACATCACAAAGCATATGGAAAACTCCAGCTGTCCCAAAGAAGTGATCTACAAGGGAAAATATCAAAAAATGCTAATTTCCCCAAACAACTTCTTCAGTGTCCACACAATGTACAATAACCCCAAATGGTTCAAATGGATGTCTGATTTACAGATATTTCTAACCAAGGGTTTGGTTACATAACACTTTTTATCAATATATTTTAAAATAGAAAAAAACTGGGAGAATAAATGGGACAAAAGAGCATGACAGGATCTTCTGTTTCAGTGCTGATTCCCCATTTCATAACCAAAGTTAGTAGGTTAATATTCATAAAAGGGATAGAAAGAACCCTTTATCACCTTCTTTGGTGACTGTCACCTCAAAACTCTCTAAAGGGAAAAAAGACAAACCCATGTCAGTAACAGGAAAGGTTGAATGGGAGCAAATAAGGAAAAAGCAAAGATGCACACATTACACAGAAAAGCTTTGGAAAAACTGTATCTTAAAATTCCAGCGGTGATTTGCTGTAACTGTTACAATTTTAGAGTTTTAGTTATGGTAAATATGATTTAATCTTTTAACTCCGGGTTTTCATTTGGAGAATTTTGAAATATTTCATACAATCAAGGCTTTGTTTTCTCCTTTTCTTTTTCTAATAATACCAACTGCTAAACGAGATATTTTCAAAACTGCATGTTGATGAATAACTGCCCATAAAGTAGAATTTATCTGAATCTATTTACATTATTCTGTATAAAGTATTGCCATAATTCGTGACTAAAAAATATACACATTACATTGTAATCCTGATGAACACAAGTTTTAATTTAAGGAATGTGGAGGGGAGCTATTTGTTTTCCTAGCAGTATAGCATCAAATTTGACACAAAAATGGATGAAACACTATTGCAACAAAATTTCCTCTTAGGGTTGCTACCAGCTATGCAAGTGAGCCATAGATGGGACAAGAGCAAAATCTGTTTGCTTACAGTGTCATCTCCTCTACAGGACACTTCTTTCCTAAGAATCCCCTCCCACCTTGCCCACAGCAGCAGAGCTCCCTTCCTAAGCAAACTGGGGCTGGTGGCATCAGCACTGTCCCACCCCAACATGGGAAGCTGCCTCCAGGGAGAGGGACCCCAAGGGCTTGGTGGATTCTGGGGATTTTTTAAAAGAATCAATAGAGATTCTGCAAGATCCTTTTCAAAGCTCTCCACTCGTGCTTCAAATTAAAAATTCCTAACCCCCACAAAATACTATTTGCATCCCAGAACAGCAAGAGGAAAATAAAGGACTGTGGTTGAGAAGTGGTTTTCTCTAGGGGTGGGGGAAGAGGGACTGAAGCCCTGTTACAGGCACATCAAAAAACCAAGGGAAACACTTCAAACATGTGGCTACGAGAGCCTGCACTGCACATTCAGCTCTGTGAAGGCATCCAGATACAGTAGTGTCTGTTTCAAATGTCACAGAAATTCAGTTCCTGTATGCACAGTAAAGGGGAAATCCCTGCTTGAGAGCTTCAGCCATCAGACTGGTTTTAGGCACAAACAATAAACGTACAATTAAAAAATGTAACTGTCCTTTATTTTACTTTTATTTTACTTTCATTTTATTTTTTTCAGCAAAACCACTTAGGATCAAATTCCGACGTGATTCAATTTGTAATGTAGAAAAGAGTCACTGAGGAACAAGAATGGTCACTGTCTTCTCAAGCAGATCTGTAACAGTGATGGTGCAGCAGACTGATTCCATCCTGTTCCTATGTGCCAGGCAGTTTGACAAGGCAAGCTGGCATGACTATATTCACCCTGTTTCCAAAAGTGTGTCATTTCACATTTAAAACCACACAAATAACCTGAGAAATATATACCTACATAACACCACTTATTTTTGCACACCTGAATTTTAGGGTCCTACCCACAGCAGAGAGCAAGCAAAGCAATAAATGTTGCTTTTACTTGCCCCACAGTTCATGTACTACAAAGCATCTAAATGAACTCGTTTCGAGATGTTTCAACATGCTCGAAATCGAAATAAAGCAAAAAAGCTCTACTTAAAGTATTTTAAATCTGCAGACAGTTCAGAAGTTCCACAGCTCAGCTAGAGGGCACAATTAATTAAAATATCCAGCCTTTAGAAGCATGAATAAATTTGTTTTATAAGTAGGAGTAGAGCAGCAAGGGCTGAAGCAGCCAGTTAATCCTGAGCAGTGCTTTGTTTGCTGTGAAAGCACATCCCTGGCCCCGTGGGCTCCTCACACAGAAGCCCCCAGACGTGCTGGGCACCAGCAGTGTCTGTGCCAGGACGTGAGCACAGCTCCAGCAGAGTGGGGACAGGCAGCATTCACCCACCCAGAGCTCCTCAAGGACAGGTTGCAGGACTGCTCCATATAATGGCCCACAAACACTTCCACAGAGCCCCACGGCACAGCCCTTCAGCATTCATGCAATTCAAACCCAACAGTCTTTACAATATTCATGTGCCATACTCTAAACTTAATTTCTTTAAATCCACTGGTCTGCTCCTGCTGTTTAAGAAATGTCCATTTTTAAAAGCCAAAATATATTGTTTATACAAATATATTCTGTTTATACCATTTCCAGTTGATAAAAATGTTCATTTAATGAAAGCAGATTTATACAATTTAGATCAACCCAATGGGAAAAGTCTAATTTAAGAAATGCTTTGACATTGGATTTTCCTCCACAAACAACAAAATATCTGAAGACACTCTGACAGTACTTTCTTGAAAATATTCCTATCCAAGAGGTATAAAACTGCCATTTTCAGAATCTGTTCAATGCTGCTGAACTACCAGTACCTACACTTAAAGCACTTAAGAACTGCAAGAGGTGATTCACATTCTCCTCATCCCTGAGAACACAAGTCAGGTTCCCATTCCTCTTTTCAATTAACAGATTTTGTGTATCCCAACACAAGCTTCTTCATTTGGCAATGAAAGTTTTTTGTCCACAGACAGCAGTTTTATTTCCAGTTAAGACAGTAAAAGAGCCTCTGCCATATGTACCCAACACACGAGGAAGTTTGAATTTCAGAGGTTTAGCATTATCTCTCAACTTCTGAATAGCAAATTTACCATAATCTTCAACTTCATTGGAGATAATTACAGCCTTATGATAATGCAACAAAACTGTTACTTTAAGCAGTACCTCAAGAAAATTGTGACCAAACTGCCATAAAACTGCAGCACTCAATGCAGTCAGCTGCTGAACCTTTCAAATGGCTCTTAATTTAATCACTCTCTTATCTCTTCCTCCATGAAGCCAGGCTAAGCAATACTCCCAAAAATGGCTCATGTTACATCTTTTACATACTTCACTAGGATTCTTAACTCTCAAATTTTGCTTAATGAAATAAGCTTCTCCAAATATCCAATTTAAGCGTGTGTTATCCACTACAAGTAATTTAAATACCTGCAGATGCCCAATGGTATTCTTCAAACACATCTTTCTAACACTGTCAAATTCAAAAAAGGACTTTCCCTAATACTGCATCCAATTAATGAATACAGTACTCCTAAACAAAATTTTTCAGAAAAAAGTCTACTGCAGAAGTTTGTAAGAAAATTGTCAGTCCTATGTTCAAAGTGAAGAATTAGCCCACACTTGGCAAATATCTTGTGTATCATTCTCTATATTCTTTGCTAGAGGAGCAAAAGCCTTTTCTTCAGCCAGAGGAAGTTGTTCAGTTTTTAAAATACCCTAGACTGTTAAGCAAATTTATCATAGACATGCAATCCTAATTCTACTAATTAGTATTTTCACTTTATTAAGACACAAATAAAAAATGCCAAGAAAACCAAAACTCTCTTCAGAATGGTAAGAAAATAATTGTTTCAGAACTCCCACGCTGAATGCTGTGAAATGTGGAATCAAGAGGATTGAGGAAAAGGATTGACACCATGTAAACAAAAAGAAACCACCAGGAAAATTACCATGTACACATGAAATTGAAAAAAACTAAGTACTTTCTGGTTTGGATACTTGGATACAGCTGCAAACCTGAAATAAAACACTGGTCAATGCACACACATTCCCTAGGATCTAAAAGCTTTGAAATGCTATGCTACTGTTAGGGAAAACACACTAACACAGAGCATTTGCCCCCAGGAAAGCATTTCCACATCTTCAAACAGAAATGCAGATGAATTCTTTACCTGCAAAACGCAGAGGTGCATCTTTGTCCAGGGCTATTAGAGGGGGGTCCAAGAGCACCGTGTTGTCATTTTCTGTAACTATGCCATGATAGGTTGTTTCAATCCATGGCTTATGCTTGTTAACTGAAAGGAAAACAAAATGCAAAGTGAAAACATTTGAAACTGACAATATCTCTAAAAAATGCTTTATAATACTAATTTCAGTATTTTCCTCTTTTGTAATTCTGAATCAAGGTTTTAATAAACTAAAAGATTTGAGACAAAATCCTGGCTAAGTATGTTCAGAAGAGTTGAGTGTCCCTGCAGGCTTTTCAAAAGTAACTCAGAGAATTTAAATTAGTTTCTAACTATGCTGGGATTTAAGATGCCCCTGAAGTGCAATTCAAAAACCTGCTAACAGTGATGGGGAGCTGCTGCCATCAGTGCCAAGTGTGACACCAGCAAAACCTCAGTCAGCACCACACTAGGGAACATGAAACCCAGGGTTTGTTCACACTCTGCTTCCCCCCACCATGGAAAACCTGGGATACAGCTGGTGGACTATTCTGCAGAACATCAAGACTTGTTCTCATGTCAGTTTTTTGTCCTGTATAAGGGGTTTCACTATCATTAAGAAAACAGGTGGAAAAGAGGTCAAACTTCATTTCTTTAGTAGTTGTTTCAAGATATTGGGAAACCACTAGAAAATCTCACAGGAGAGTATCCTTCGCCTCTGCACAGGAGAGCCTCAAACTGATCACCTGAGCCTGTCTCAAGATGACTGGTCTTCCTCTGCTGCAAAGAAATGCAGTCTCTTTCCCTGTCAGCCTCAAAAAGAATTTTTTCCACTACATCACTGGAGATGCAAGATCAAATCATGTTATCTGCTAGGCTGTCATCTACTGTGCGACAATCCAGCAGGAGAGTCCCTTAATTATTAAATATTTAGCTTTATGTTATGATCCCCAGCTCAGTGGTGGAGTGTGACTGCCCGAGTGGCTCCTGGATAGTTGAGTTTCCTTAACAGCACAATTTTCCCACATGCAATTCTGGAAAATTGCATGTATCCAGCTGCTTAGAGCCTACTGAAAAACATCCTAAAGGGCCTGAAAACTGCTCCTTACCAGACAAAACCAAGCCTCAGCAAACGATGCATATAAGAAATGCTTTGCTAGAGGTTACAACAAACCCACCAAAGAGCATTCCATAGGCAATATCACCCAGGTTTTAGTCTGCAGGAGATCAAGAACTTAAAACTCATCAAATGCATGCCTGTGCAATTACAGCAAAATATACACTAGAGCTTGAACACTATCACACAGCTAAGTCCTGCTATTTCACCTCTGAAGAATTATATAAGCAGATTGTCAAAGCAGGCAGAGATGGAAGGCTAACCCAGACTCTTGAATCCTGTCTCCAACCAACTAAAATGGATTCATGTCATGTGCCATATGCTTACCTAGAGGAATTAAAAAACAGTGATAAAAGGACACTTCAATAAATGATTAAACCTAGAGAACTCATACAGGAAACCATAATACTCCCAATATGCTTTCATCTGCAATCTTTTACTAGTTAGTAGCAGACAGGATATATCATCTTCATCCATAACAATGCAGCAAGAAAGATCTCACAAGGAACTATTTTAATGCAAACTGTCTTTAATTACTCCATGTGGTTTTACTTAATATGGCAACACTCTCTTTATTGCCTCAGTAGGCTCACACAGGCACACTTCCAGCATGCAGCACAGCACAGAGGCAGTAAATGCCAAGCACACTGCTCTATTTACCCAGAGAAGCTTGGTGCTGCAGCACCCTCCCAGGAACACGGCGTTTCAGAACAAACCTGCTCCTCTCGGAGGCACCAGCACAGACTCTTCCCTGCCAGGGAAGGTGCCAGGAACTGCTCAGGTCTGAGGCTCCCATGGAACACTCACCCACAATTCAAATCATCTCACCGACACAGCTCTGGCTTCAGGAGCACAAGGAGGCCACAATTGTGCGTTTTTCTGTCAGTTCATCTGGGACAGTTACACCCCAACTGAAAAGATGAGTCCTTTCATCCGTTCATCTTCATCCTTGCAAGGATGTGGTATAAAATACCAGAACAGATCTCTGCCAGAAAAAACCCTCCATCTCCATTCTAATGCTTCTGAATGTGGATTACAAAAATACTTAGGTTTTTTTTTAGTGTTCTGAGAAATCTTCTCCTAATTTAGCAACCTCCTAAATCCCACTACTGCTGGGTAGGGAGTTCTATAAAACCTTGAAGTACTGTAACCACATATGAACAGAATTTTGAGTATGCTGAGCATCTGCAGAGTCTAGTGAACCTTCAAACAACAGGCCTAGTTGAAAGCAAAGTCATGTCTTTTTATTGTGCTGCAGACAATAAAATCATAAAGCTTAAACCCCTTTGTGTTTTGGAAGGCTAAAGCATCACCAGATTTTAAAACATAAAGCTTAAATCCCTTTGTGTGTATGAAGGCTAAACATCACTGGATTTTAAAACACCAAACTTACTGCTGAATATCCAGGAAAGGCCCGTTATCTGTATTTGTGATCTACTGACTTCAGCATAACCACACACTGGAAGGAACTCTCAAGCTAGCATGTGAAATATGAAGTACAGCTTACGAGCAATACATCACTGCTTCCCTTCAATCAAACTGAACCAAGTACTATCCTGATCTCAGCAGCTCAAACAGCATTAAATGCTGGACTGTGAAGGGGTAGTTCAACTGTCACAAAACTCCTTCAAGCTACAGAAGTTGTTCAAAGACAGACTGGTAATTTCAAACCAGAACAGCAGCCTATCCCAAGCTTGACACCAACGAAGTGCCCTGAGCTGTTAATCTCTTGCCATTTAACTGGGATAAACTACACTGGTTTCCTTGAAATACAATATTCACACTATTTGTAAGCGCCTCAGCTGGAATCTGCTGTAAATCCCAAGGAGCATTTAATCTAGTCAGGTGGGGGGAGCTGTGCTGGCACAGGCAGCTTGCAGACTTCTGCCTGGCTTTTAGGGGGCACAAAGAAATTCCGAGGCCAGCTAAGCACAGGCACGCCCCGGGTGCCACCCTGAATGGAGACGCTCCTGCAGAGCCCTCCCTGCTGCCCAGCCTGACAGAACACGTCCCACAGGAGAGCACCAGCCTCCTCCCAGCTCTGCCCTCGGCAGGTAACTGCACGTGTGCCTCCAACACCGGGTTTGAAAATACCATCTGCTCATTGTCTCCTGAAGCACAACAGACCAGCCTGACTGTTCTGCAGCAAAGGGAATGCTCCTCAAAGCAAGGATGCTTCCTTCCCAAGAGCCACGGCTGATGCTGCAGAACACAATCCAGCAGATAACCAGCAGCAACCTTTTCCTGCTGCCTAAAAGAATTAATGAATGTAAATGAACAGGTAGGCAGGGCAGCTAGGTTTAGGGCTAGTATGGAAACTTTAATCACAAGCTATTAAGACAATCAGATTAATTCAGCTCTGTAATTTGAAAGCAAATACTAAAATTAAATGTACTTATCAAAGTCCTTTCCGAGGACTTCTGTTTTCTTCTTACAAGTGGTCAGAAGTTTATTTGACTCAAATGGGATCTGGCACCTACATGACCAAAGATTTAAACACACTTCACCCAGAAAGGACTCTAGTTGGAACCCTTTTTCCTTCTAGATAACTACTTCTAATATACAGTGCTGTCTAGCCATGTTGCATATTGTTAGAACTGAATCAAGATGATTCATGTAAAAAAAAAAAATCTTAAGAATTAACTGGTTAAACATATTAAACTCAATAACAAATACCAGAGTTCGAAAGCTATTTGTTCAATCTAGTGACAGTAACCACAAAATCCTCATTCTGAAAATGTACCTTTGAGACCTCATGAAAAACGCATAGAAAAATTCACAAAAAGAGAACTATAGTCTCTGTTAATACAGATGAACTAGTAAAGAGTCCTTTACTTGTCCTGAAGGTCTGACAAAAACTGATTACTGTGTATCTTTTGCTTAATTGTCTTCCTCTGGATGCAAGAGATCACAAGGATGCCTTTCGGTGAGACAATAAAAACTTCAACATGTCTTACCTTGAACAGTTGCAATTTAGTACTGTTCTGATGGAATTTCAAGCCATATCATTAAAAGAACAAATCTGTGCAGTACCTCACCACAGAAACATACAGTCCAGCCAAGGAGTGAAGAGCTACACAATAAAATATGCCTTCTCCACCCTGAAAGCAAAGCTGAATAAGAGAAGGCGTAGCCTGGCCTGATTACAATGTGTGTTCTGTCCTGCCCAGTCTGCCACTCACAGCTCCTGCCTCCAGTCTCTAAGAAAAAACACCCAGGATTAACTTTGGATATAAGCAACTTGAAATAAACCAGCAGTAATGAAAAGATGTATTGCACTTGTTTATTTAACTGGGTCTTCTCAAACCTAGATCTTTATCAAAAGCCATCGTCCTACAACCAGGTCCAAACAACGGCATAAAACTGAACACAAGTCCTGCTCGAACGCTGACTCCCTCGACAGCGTGGAACTCACCCACAGTATGAGGTTCCAAGACAAGCTACCATTTCCACTGCTGGGAACTGAAGGCAGCAGCAAAGCACGAGGGAGTGAACCCAGAGACTCACCTGGAATACCCAGGAAATGCCCCAGGACACGGATTAAGTAAGGACATCCACCATTGCCCTCTGTGGTTCCTGGCTGAAGAAAAACCCGGTGGTTGAAATTCATCCCACAGTTTCAGATCTGTCTTGGATTCTTTGCCACAGTTAAGGAGCACTTTTAACTCCTGCTCTGGAACCTCAATTGCCATACACTGGAGCACAAGATAACATTTATAATCTATCAGTTGCCCACACTATCAATTAACACTAACTCTTCAAACACCACATTCAAACCAACAGCTGTAGGGACTCAACAGGGTTTTATTACATTGTGTTTTGCCTAGAGAAAAATCACTAGTTTATCACCACTTACAGAAAGTTTACTGTTCTCCACTGAACCAGTTGCCTAAATCTGATTTTATCTGTACAAAGATACATGGAAGTTTTGCCATAAGCCTGATGAAACTAAGAGACATGCAAATGACTGATCAGAAACTATTCGCAATTTTTACTATCCACAACTGCAACAGAAGAAACATTCAGAGCACCAAAGACCTTAGACAGAGGATATACTGACCAAATTTGAATTTGGATAAAAGCCTGGCAGAGAAAACAAAGATTCCACCACAAAACAGTTTAAACAGGATTAAGACAACAAAGCCTTAATTTCAAGTGAAATTTAAAATGTTTTACACTAAACAGAAGACTGAAATAGAAAACATACAAACATTTTAACTACAAACACTAATTTAATAAATGTTATCTTAAATGTTGCTAATTATAGTGCAAGAGTGGAAACCCCTTTCCTTTTAACTGTTGTCATATTTATAAACTTCAGTCCTTGAAAGGAAACAGTATTTAGAAACACAGCAAACATCACCCCAGTATAGCTGGCACTTCTGGCTCTACTTGTTGACTCCATTTAAAAACAGGGAAACCCACTGGGAGCAGTAGCTGCAACTTGTTTTCAATCAGATACAAAGCAAGTGAGATGAGACCTAATACTATAAACAAAGGACAGACACACACTTCTTCAAAGGCACTGAGGTTTCCAATAATCCCTTCTAAAGACTCCTAAGGAGGTTTAGTCCCTACAGAAGCCAATGCGAGTCAATCAGTACAAAACAAATAAATTAGAGTGCAAAACAAGATTTATTTAAGACCAAGGCTTCTGCCTCACTGAACTCTCCCATGTTGAGGTATCATTTCTGTCTTTGACAACAATGATAATGCTACAAGATATGTGGCCCTTAACACCACAAACCATGTTTCAGAGGGAGACTTCTCCCAATAGAACTAGAGAGAAGGAGATAAGGCTCAGAAAATTGGCAGAAGAGCTTTTCTTTAGAAAACTTTTGTGACTATAGAAGTTTTTCCTCTCTGCAGAACAAGTTTCAGAGCCACAAGCCACTTAGCTATCACATACTTGGGCTTCATGGCAGGAAACACTGCTTTACCCAGAACACCAGAATTCTAAGCTGTGGGATGTTTCACATATGCAGAGCTGCAGCCTGACCTGGGTTTAACTTCAGCCCTTCTAACTTCCATGACACACTGAAGCCCATGAGCCCAGCTTCTGTCCTTCTCCATTAAAAAAAAATCTTTGCAATTATCTGCAACTGGTGATCTTGTGTCTGCAGAAACATTACGACCTCAAACCAAAGATACATTTATTAAGTCTAGAGAAGTTTCTGTTGACAAATTTTCCAGCTACCTCAGCACAGACAGCACAACCTGCAGCCTGGTAACATGGGGGAAGACAACCAGCACAGGAGTATTCCAAACACAGTGTAAACCATGCTTGCCCAGACCATCTCTCCTCCATTTCACTTTCCACAGCAGTGCATTATTTTAAATCACACATACAGAAAAAGAGATTTAAATTGTTTACATGAACAGATGGCTGTATACAATGTTTTCCCAAGCACTATACATTGTAGAGAGGTCTAGTACTGGTTAATTCTCTCTCTTCTCAGCGGTTTCCTACTTTCATAAATACTTGGAGAACAAAAAAGAACAGGCCACATAAATAGCCAAATTGTCTCTACATAATGCTTTAGGGTAGTGTTACATTTCCTTGCCTCTAGAAAGGAGAAAGAAATCTACCTAATCCCCAGCCCTATACTAAAAAGGCCGTTCCCATGTCAAAGAAACATCTGCAGCAAGACTGTGGTAGTAACAAAGTGGTTTGTGGTTTGGATTTAAGACATTCACAGCACCACATAACTTCCTGAAATAAGCACAGATCAGCAAAGTTTCTTCAAGACAGTATTACTTTCATCAATACCCTTCCTAAATGCTAGTGAGTTGGAAGGGCCCCAAGAGAGCAGAGGTCTACTGCTCTGCCTGGTCAGGCCCCAGGAAGCAGCAGCCGGGAGCTGAGTGCCTCCTCCTCAGGGAACTGCTCCACTCCAGTCCCCATCCCGCTCTGGTCAGAGACATCCGACTGCTCCACCCACAAACACAGCCACAATGCACTGCTAGGTACGGCTTTTCCACTGCAACAAGCTTTAAAATATTTGGGTCAACTTGATCAATTGCAAAACAAATTCGATTAGATTAAGAGTGTTGCACCAGCTGGACAGGAAAATGCCTCTTCAGAACCCAAAATCACTCTCTGCACCCCTTAAAATAACTACAGGGAAGATGGTAGGTCAGCTAGCTCACACCTGTCTTTTGTGGAAGATCGCTATTTCCCCAAACGCTATTTCCTTTTCTTTCCATTATCAAAAAAGAAACCACTTTTCACTCTCATGTTCCAACGACAGGAATGGCAGAACAGGCAAGTTCAACTCACAATACAGCACAAAATGGAAAGCTCACCATAAATGCTCCCAAACAAATGCCTTTCCTAACAACAGGGAAATAAAAACGAGCAGCCCTTGCAGCTTTCCAGGTGTCCTCCAGAGCTTACTTGTCACTAAGTGCATCTCCACGTAATATTATTAACAGGCCTACCTACAGCAGCCAAAACACTGCAAGGACTGAGGCAACTGCACACACTAAGCCGAAGCAGCCCTCATTCTGTAACTCAGTTATGTGTGATGAAGTTAAACAGATCAGGACCGGCAGCCCAGCAGCTCTGTAGGTCTGACTGAAAACAGGTATTGCCTCCAACAAGCTGCAGAAAATCTGCCTACCAGCGCTGTCCTGGATAATGCTGCCTAAAATTGCCATTTGTTTCCAAGCAGCTTTCTTGGGAAATGGCTTTTGATCTTAATCTTATTCCTAGTTTCAAACGATGGAAATCAAAGACACTATGCTTGTGTACTGGTGTGGTAAATACTATATTTAACGATTCTGAGAACACTGGTGAACAGATTGTACTTGAGGGATCTTACACAGGTAAATGATGGCCACTGTCAGAACAGCTGGCAGAGACTTCCTAGACATACTACAGCACCAGCTTCTTCATCCCACATAGGGAAACTGCAGCAAGATGTGCCCATAACGAGCTGTTTTTTAGATCAAGAACTTCCCCTCAACGTATTTATAAGCCATTTTACAGCCGCACTTCTAATGTACGCTGCTACTCAACGCTCTTAAATCTCATCATGCGATCAGCTGAATCTTGCAGAAGCAGCATTCCCGATGCCAGGGGTAACCTTCAGGTGAGGAAGCGTCTCCGAGCCTCTCACTGAAGCCTGCCGGGGAGCAGCCCCGCAATGCGTATGATGCTGCTGCTCCTCGGGATCAATCAATAGCCACCAGGCCCGCGCTCACATCGCCAACCCGCACGGTCTGGCCCAGGCGCTGCTCCGGCTCATCCCCGCACGGAGCCTTCCCACGCCAGCCCAGCCAGGCCCGGCTGCCCAGGGGTTTTATCCCCGCTCCCGCCCCGGCTCTGCCCGGCCCCGCTTCGGCCGGGTCTGCCGCTGGACCCTCCCGGCAACAAGTGCCGCCCCCCGCCCGCCCCGGGCCCCGTTATGTAACCGGCGGGCGGACACAGCGAGCGCCGCCGCCGCGCATCCCCCGCCGGGCCGGGCCGGGCTCTGCCCTCCGCGGCTGGGAGGGCTCGGGGCCGCCGGGCGCAGGTGA
>VYZP01021195.1:47025-59994 GCA_013400635.1 Hypocryptadius cinnamomeus
GGGCCGGGAGAGCCCATTGAGGACCCCCGCGGGCTGCGGCGCGCCCCGCCCCCGGCGCTGAGGGCACTGCGGCACCGCCGCCATGGTGCTCCCTCACGGGCATCACCATCCCCGCTCCCTCACGGGCACCGCCGCCATCGCCGCTCCGTCACGGGCATCACCATGGTGCTCCCTCACGGGCACTGCCGCCATCCCCGCTCCCTCACGGGCATCACCATGGTGCTCCCTTACGGGCACCGCCGCCATGCCCGCTCCCTCACGGGCACCACCACCACCATGGTGCTCCCTCACGGGCATCACCATCCCCGCTCCCTCACGGGCACCGCCGCCATCGCCGCTCTCTCACGGGCATCACCATGGTGCTCCCTTACGGGCACCGCCGCCATCCCCGCTCCCTCACGGGCACCTCCCGCCCGCCGGGCCCGGAGCGCCTCCGCGGCCGCTGCTTCGGGCGCTCTGGGCGTCGTTTGGCTTCTTCCCGCGGGCTGAACCGGGCTGCGAGCAGGGAGCAGAGCGGCCTCCGCGACGCGTCACACGGCTGAGGGAACCTGCCGCCCCTCCAAAGCCTCACACAGCTGATTTAAATCGGTGCCCCCAAAGCCTCACACAGCTGATTTAAATTGATGCCCTTCCAAAGCCTCACACAGCTGATTTAATAAATGCTGATTAAGCCCCCAAGTCGTTAGAAAGAGTTAAACTCCGTATGAAGCTATTTAAGAAGTAATTAACCCCATATAAAGCTATTTGAATGCTTTTGCCCTAACATTCACGTATCTTTTCAGAAAGAAAAAAAGACGAAACCGCTGGGTTTTACCCAACCCAAAGCTGATGCCAGAGGTACAGGGCCGCACTGGGAATGGGACACACAAACCCAGTCAGCAGCTGGGATGGAACAAACTGCCAACACCTGGTGCTACAAGCTTTGGGTACAAACAGTCACAGCATCATTGGAAAAGACCTTTAATATCATCAAATCCGACCATTAACTCAGCACCCGTCTCGCTGTTTTCCCAGCTCGAGAAGTGCAATCCTGCAGGAATGTGTCCAAACACAAACACACCTTGGTGCATCACTGAGTCTGCCCTGTGGAGTAACAAACCTTTTTAGTGTAGTGACTTCTATCAAAGCAAAAGATTACTTCTGTTTGGAAAAATTTCCAAGTGCTATCTAAATCAAGAATTTTCATTAAGCTGCACAGAACTTGTCCTATAATAGAAAAGTTCTTTGCTCTACTATCCAAAATTTCAATGAGAAAATATTTTAACAAAGGAAAAAATAATCAATACCATGATCTGAGTTTTGACAATTAAAATGCAACCAACTTATTTTATAATTAGATCTGACTACTCGTGCTTTGTACCTATTAGCCATTTCACTCCCACAGTGAAATAAAAATAAAGTCCAGAATGTTCAGGATCCTAGAGATGTGGTATTTCCTTATTTTCTGTGCAATTTAAATACCAAGATTGATCTGTGCTGGAAAAGCCTCCTCCTCCCTCCTGAGGCAAGCCCAGGGCTCACTACCTGACCAGGTACCACTACCACTACCTGGTCACCCCACACTCGAGATGGGGGAGAAACCAAAGGTGAGAAACCAACCTATTCACTGCCCTGCAGCAGCCACCGGGGTCTCACGAGGTGACAGAACCTGGTCTGGCCAAGCCAGCGCATTTGGGTATCCAAAGGAAAAATGTTCTTCCTCTTCCATGCTCCAAACCAACCACTTTTACTCGCTGTTCACTCTGTCTGCAGAGCAGAGCAGGACCCTGAAGAGCCATACCCTGAGGCCCAAGACAGGGAACATCCCCAGTTCCATCCTGTGCTCTGGAGCTCTCCCTTAGCCAAGTTACTCCACATTTATTCCATGGACTGTAGGGCAGCTGCTCCATCAAGAGCTAAGATATCTTTCTTTTTTTAAATAAAGCTAAAGCCTCAGTCTAAACCTCCTTGATTTCTCAGCCTGGCTAACATATGCTGGATGGCAGATCATGTCAGAAGAAGCCTGGAGCCCATCTGTTGCCAGAGAGCTGAGTCTTTACATTCTGCCAACGCAGCTTCAGCTGACAGGGTGCTACATGATGTGTTTCTCTTTTGTACGGGGAGTAGGACTGTCCAGCACAGTGTGACTCCAACTAGGCTTACTAACGTACTGTCTGAGTAAGAACCACCCCATTAGTACAGATTTGCTTGGCAAGATCTCATCAGTTGAAAGATGATTGCCCATTGATGAATCCAGTGTAACACATACCCAGTACTCACCCAAATACTGGATTTTGACTAGGAATCTAACCATGGAGGAGAGAGCTTTAATGTCAATATAAAGGTATCTGAAGAGGGCTGAATGTCTGGCCAGTCAGCATTCACATACACATTCTCTATTAAAACATTTTTTGCAAAATAAATTATCATTAGGTGTGGCAAAAACACACTTCAAAAGAGCTCTGCATTTCACTTGGGCTGTATCATGCATTTTAACAGGAGAAAGCAGAGCACCATGGACCACAGTGAGAAGGGGACTTTAGTGTCACCATCAGGACTCATTTAAATTGTTCTGATTCTGCAGAATTAGAAAGAAGAGACTCTTTTAAGAGAAGAAATGCTATGTCCTATGTGTAAACCTTATTTATTATACAATGACACTAGCAACTCAGATGAATTAATCAGCTGAATCAGTCATGCTGAAACTGGGAAATTTCCAAGGAAGGAGAAGGCATTGATGGCATTTCACTTTCTAAGCAAAACTCCTCCGAGTCAGTTGTGACTAAGGCACTGATTCAGTAAAGCAAACAATTCTTCAGCCTGTATTTTAGGATCAATTCCATGGCTTTGTTTCCTTGGGTGACAGAGGTTTGAACAGGCAGTTGAGAGGCTGATACAGATGGGACAGGCCCTGTACACAAGGTGAGGCAGCCATGTGAAATCCTGATCCCTGTCAGCACGGATGTTCCACTGGCACTTACTCTGGAAGTATGGCAAATACAACATCCTCTTGTTTTCTGTCACAAAACTCAATTTGATTTCAATCACCCAGTGTGGCACCTGCTGTGCACCAGTCCTGTTTGCTGTTAGGCAAGAGCTGTCCTGTTCCTCCTGTCTGCCAGAGGAAATTGCATTTCCCATGCTGACAGAGATCCTCACTCCATCCCAAATGCCACATGCCATTATTTCAGAGAAATTCAGGGAACTAACTTCAGCAACTTCATTTTACTACTTATTTCCCTCCTACTCTCTGACCTGCTTCTCCGGTTCCAAAAAAACATTGATCTTTATTTTATTGGTAAGCAACAAAACTGGAACAAATGGCTCCTGGCAGAACATGTTTTCTGTTTCAGCTGAAAACCTATCGGCCTGATGTCCTTGAAATGCACAGTGTGACTAATGCCTGGCTAGCAAGGACCCAGGAGGACACATTTATTGTGCTTGTCAGAGTGGAGCTGAGCAGCCAGAACAGGAAAGATAGGGTGATAGGGAAAAATGAATGCATTTGCCTGCTCCTGAAAGGCAGGCAGTGCACACTGAATACAGGGAGCAGCAGGACATGCTCGGGTGCATCAACATCAAATCTGGATCTGCCTGTTAGAGCTCAGGATCATAAACGACTTTGAATACATGCAGAATGTTAGACTTGACTCTTGCTTAAAGGGGGATGAAAGGGAAAGGGCCCAAACTTCGAAAATAGGAGAACTGCATTGAGAAAATGGTTATCTTTAAATAAAGTGTCTGGAACCAAGTGTGGGCTTGTTTTTCATCTCAGTGCAATTAATGTCTGCATAGTAGTGTGTTTGCAGATGATGATTTCTTTTCATGGGAAGTTAAAACCCAGCTTTATCTCCTCTACCAGTTTATCACAGCTGCCCTGAAACCACTTCTGAGAAGGGACCGATTGCCACAGAGACTATGCAGTAATTAAGCTCATGAGAGAGCTGCATGCACACCCAAGCTAAATATTAGATGAGGGCAACAAGAGAGCAGCTTCTGAGAAGCTGTAACAGCAGCACTCTAGCTGCTCCCATCCCCACTGGAAAACAAAATAGGACAATCCTGAAATACTTGGGGAATTTGAATTTTGGTGTTTTCTGGTTCTCACATGGCTCAAGAACAATTATGAGGCTAAGAAAACGATAATTCAGGGTGAATAGAAAGGATTAATTCTGCACAACAAGGTCTATGAAACCCCAGAATACTCTTGTAAGGCAACAGGCAGTAGTGGCATCTCTTAGATCATTCAAAAAAAAAAACTCCACAATGCCAGAGCAATGCCCCTGCCAGGTGGAAGACAAAACACACATAGGTGACCTGTTAGATAATTTCTAGTCTTGCTGTCCCCAGTACAGACACTCTGAACACAGGCATAAAACTAGAGTGTTTTTAGATTCAGTAGATTAAGACTTTATTAGTATTATTTTTTAATGCTTTGGAACCTGACTGTATATTTTAGAGGACAAAAAAATTTACAGGACTGGTTTTCCCCACACTTGAAAATTTCCAGAACTGCTTTGATCATGTATGAGAATTGATTTAGGGGATGCAAATGAAGGCCTTGGCAATCTGAAGAAGAAAATCTTCTCCCCTGACATTTCTGAACGTTCAGAGAATTCTCAACAAGCCATTGAAGTAGGGGTTCATCAGAGAGACAAAAAGAAAATTCAATAAGCAAAGAAGTACATGAAACCAACCAGCTCCCTCCCAAGAAAACCAGCAGCAATAGCAATCTTTCTACCTTGTTCAATTCTTCTTCCTGCTCAGACTTACCTTCTGTAGCAAAATATGCATCCAGAAACATGAAAGCAATGAAGGGGAGATGCAAGTCCTTCCTTACAAAGAGAGACTGAATATTCTGCATCATCATTATAATATTTTACAACTCATTAGCACCTTCCATCCCAGGATCTCCGAGCATTTACAAGCGTTAATTAATGCACTCTCACAATACTTCTGTGAAGCAAAAGGCAGGTGTCTGCACACTGTGGTGACAGGTGCATTACAATTGAATAAGACAGAATTTCTAGAATTTCCATTTACATATTTAGGAAAGAAGGGAACAAAGAAGGGAGGAAAAATTAACAAGTGCTGCAATAGCTTGAAATACCTTGACTCAAGATATACTGGAAATACCTTGAAATACCTTGAACAGACTGGCTTTCAAGCATTTACCTGAAAAGCAATACTTGTTAAGGACCTCAATAACATTTAGGCTTTATTGACATAAGTATTTGCTGAGTGAAGAACTATGGGTTTCTTTCCCAGTTCTATCAAAGATGTCCCTCTGTGTCCCTCAGTGTCTTGCCCCTACCCCATTTCTTTGTCTGACAACGCAGTCCAGTAACACACCCGCTATGAAAGCGTGGGTGGATAAACCAACTCGTATATTTGCACCAGGTACTGGTGACAGTGTTTCAATTTCTCAGCTTACAGATGTTTTGTATTCGTTAGGCTCACGGTATTCTGCAAACATCTGGTCACACAATGAGGTTTTCCTCTCTGCCTTCCCCCTGCAAGGGAGAAGAGCCATGTGCATGAGTATTCCCCTCCCCAAGAGCCATATGGGAATGTAAAGGCATTCTCTGAATTCATTACCCGGCCCCACAATATGATTCTGCCTTTGTACGGGCAAGAAAATGGATGTTAATTTATTCCTTATTGCTAATTTGAAAAGGAGCACAAACACAACAGTTCCATTGCAGAGACTTCTACCAAGGGTGTAGTTTAAGTCCAATTATATGCTATTAGTACATTTGGTCTTTATTCCTGTGGCATATTAATTACATGTCTGGTATTCTGATAATTAACACAATTACACTCTTTATTTTCCCCTTTCGTAGCCAATATTCTTGCATTTTATTCTGAAAAGTAATTTTCTGTAGGTAAAAGGAGCCAAATCATCACATATTAATAAAATCAAGCAACGGGTTTTCTAATGAGTATGTACAGAGAAGTTCCAGCAGTGTTCTTCAGCAAAAAGAAAAGCAGATGCCCTCCTGTTGGACTGCAGCCTATCTCAGAGATTCCCAAACGAACCAAATTACTATCCTCTGGTTGTGTATCCAGCATGACAATCACCCCGAAGCAGCAGGGCCAGCAGGTCCCTGCTCCTTCCCACAGACAGCAGCGGGCACTCCTCACTTCCTGCTCTGGTACACATTGCACCACATTTTACCAAAGAGGAAACCCGAGGCTGCAGCCACAATCCCAAGAACAAATCCCTCTACACAAACCCCATGATGATGGTTGGTATCAGTGAATCACTTTCCAGGATCTGCACTGTGGATAATTTTCCCAGATCTCCCTGAGGCAATGTTTTACCTACATAATCTACCTCTTAGAAAGTTTTTAGAAGTCCCTTTTGAAATTATCTGGTCAGGAGGAAAACCCAGTTTTGGTTTTCTTTTTTCCCTCTCTTTTTCCCCTCCCTCTTTGTATAGAATTCCAGTGCTCCCAGTTTCTTCCTGGCAGTGCCCTGGCTATTTAAGTTACAGCCTCCTCGGACACAGTGCAGCTAAATCCTTTGTCATCTCCCATATTTATTTCTGTTCTGACAGATACCAGTGCTGACCCTTCCTGCAGTAAGCCACTGCCCTCCTGGCCTCCTCTCTAATTGCAGCTTTGCTAATCCCGTTTTGACCGGCAGCCGTGTAATCGCTGCCGCGCACGCCAGAGCCCCGAGAGCGGAGCGGGAGCGCCCGGCCCGCGGTGCTGCCCGGACAGAGATCGGGGATCGCGGAGCAGCCAGCCCGACCAGCCAGCCCCCGTCTCCCTGGGAGCTCCAGGCACACCGCCTCCCTCCGGGACACATCTGGCTGCCTGCACAGCTGGCTGCTTTCCCTCGCTGCTCTCAATGGGACGGGGGGTGAAGGCTGGCAGTGACCCGTCCCGGCTGGGAAGGCTGTGCTGAAGCAGTGGAACACCGTCCTGGGAACGTACAGAAAGGGTGGTTGCCATCACTGCCTCAGCCACTGACCCACCACCAGCAGGAAAACAGCAGAATTCTCCTCTGTGGCTTTTGAATAGGTGTTATTCTATAACCTATAGGTTATAGGTGTTATTATAACACATTAATCCTAAAAGGGAGTCAGCAAAGAGCTGTTTTGTCTTAACAAAGCAGGAAACAAACATCCACTGAGTTAAGGCTCACATACCAGGCAGAACAAACCTCGGGACTCAGCAGGTCCTTCCCCAACCAATCTAATATATGCAAATGAATCGGACGGATTTAGAATAATTACCCTGTCACAACTGTGTGCTGCTTTAATGTATCCATTAGATTGTTAACTCCATGGTTTCCTCTGCTCAGTGAGGGAAGGTAAAACATTTCCAGTGATTAACCTTTTGGAAAATTATATGTCCACCTCTTTCATGGGATCTACTTCTGCTGGACGCCACAGGATCTCAAGGACCATCCCACTGCTCACACAAACATTCAACAGCCATGAATTTCCACTTCACCTGGACCTTTCAATATTCCAGGCTTTCTCTTATTTTCAATCTGGACAAAGAGCCTCTGAACTGAGCCTCTTTGCTTTTTCTCCTCCTGCTCTATGCACTGCTGTCTGTCAGTCAGAAGTGGATCAGCTGAAGAAGTGCAATGACACACTGTCTTCTGCAAAAGGAAGCAGGGGGGCCTTTAAATCCCATGTTGTGTTAAATGAGTGAAGTACAGAGCTTTGTAGTGCATGCTAACAGCACACACTGCTCCCTGTTTACTGCTGCTTCAATGAGACATTGTCCATTGAGTGGAAGTAAAAAGCTTATGAGATGAGACAGGCATATCATCCTGTCTGAAGCCCAGCTTACACAGGCAGCTTCGTGCGGCGTGAGGAAGAGCCTCTGGGAATGACAGGCGCCTGTGGAACATTAAATACATTAAAATACAGCCCAGCACAGGTCAGGTATTTATTGACCTGATCTAAAAGCCAGTCTGAGTGCCCAGGTTTCACTGAATTGAATGAGGGGTAGATGATGACAGCTGAAACTCCAGAGGCTCTGCAGTGACTGAGGAGCCCTCAAACTGAGCAAGATGCAGAGGGGCGAGTCTGTCTGCAACAGAGTAAACAGGATAAACCTTTTCCATTCGTTAAAGCCATGATTTATGTACAAGATTATCATATGCCATTCTATGGGGCCTAATCCTAGGCCTTGAAGAAGCAGCAGAGATTAAAGCCTCTGACCATTTTCTAAAGCAATGTCACTAGTAACCAGTGACACATCTCAGACAGAAAAGATGCTAAAGCAATTAAAGGAAAACACCCTAAATGTCTGTAGAATATCCTCTTTTTTTCCTCCACTGAAAGGCACACAAAGCCACATATCACACAGTAGATATGCACAAGAGAATTCAGCACTAGAACATCTTAGTACTCTTTTCCCTCAAGCATCTCTGCTCCCTTTGCTGCCCAGCTCTCATTCTGCCTAACAGCTCCTTAATCACAGTATCTGTCACACACATAAAATATTATTTAACCTCCAGCACAGAGGAAAATGCATTTATAACCTACTGGGTTTTCCCCTTTAATCTCTCTCTTTCTTCCCTTACTGCTTCCCCTCTCTTTTTAGTAGCTCTGAGCAAGAATGGTGCTAACAACCTTCACAAAGATTTATTCAGGTCCAGACAGAAACCAACTCTGCACTCTTGTCAAGACAAGAGACTAAAAAAACAACACACACAACCTCTTCTTTCTACCCAGGTGACAGAACACACTCAAACACATCACAAAAGCAGTGTGGCCTCTCCTGTAAAGATGTCAGTAAGTGTCATTTTAGAATTACAGAACCAATTTAATTGTGACTGAGGCTCAACTCAGCCACAACCCAATCCAGCAGATAGAATGTTATGATCCCTCAGTGATATTTAATAGTACTTGTGTTTCAGAAGTATTTTTGAGTCTTTGCTGTGCAGCAGCCTGACACAGCTGAATTTAATGTTCCTTCTGTCTGGGCAGAATTCGAGGTGTTGACTTTCAGCTTTAAGCATGACCAGGTCTAGGATCTGACTATGCCAAAGATCTCGTTCCCTGTGATCCACCTCACCAGTACATAAGTCGAGGTGCTGTTCCTGACAAATTCTCTATTTAAACCCCCAAGGACCTTCTCTGCAGAAGGATATGAGCTGGCAATCTTTGCACAGGCAGTGGTACCAGGCTAGTCCACTACTTACTAGAGCAGGTACACTCTGAGCTCTGCTGTTCTGCTCTCTGCAAACCCCTCATTGTTACTGGGATGTAGTTTATCTAAGCACTTCTCAGTTATCCAAGTCTCCCCTCCTCCTTTTGACAATGGCACTGAAAGTGAAAAGATTTAATTTCATTCCTTGCACTGCTCCAATCCTCTGACATCTAGACTTTGCTACATTTAGGGAGCAGAAAAAATCAGGTAAAAATGATGATGTAGCTACAACAGCCAGGATAAGTCTGCATGTCCCGTGCAGTTTCAGAAGCCTGTGACCTCAAGGTCAAGGTCAGACTAAAACAAAGGCACTGCTGTGCACCCATATGGTGTGAGAGCAGCTAAGCATGTACAGAACCAGAACAAGGCACAGCTCCTTTTAGAGGGAGACTCTGAAGTGCTGCTGGCAAGGCAAGGCAAAACCTTAAGATTCTGTCTAGCTTAATTATCATCTTTCTGCAGGCTCAAAGAAGCTTATGAGAACACAACAGCGAGGCAGAATTCTCCTCCTGTGCTTCCACCTACAGAAACTCATCCCTTCCTGACCTGCCCCTACTTCCCTCCCCACACACCCCAGAGATTCTGCAGAATCAAGCCATTAAAAAATCCACCACCGAGTAGAGGCCATGCTGTGAGCTGTTCTCCTGGCAGGAGGCAGGGCCGTGCCTCCCTGAGCTCAGGCAGCAGCACTCACTGACTGCAGGCATGGCAGCAGCGCTGCAGGAATGGCAGCAGCACTCACTGACTGCAGGCATGGCAGCAGCACTGCAGGAATGGCAGCAGCACACTCCAAGCAGGGCAGCAGCACTGCAGGAATGGCAGCAGCACACTCCAAGCAGGGCAGCAGCACTGCAGGCATGGCAGCAGCGCTGCAGGAATGGCAGCAGTGCTGCAGGAATGGCAGCACCACTGCAGGAATGGCAGCAGCACTGCAGGAATGGCAGCAGCACTGCAGGCATGGCAGCAGCACACTCCAAGCAGGGCAGCAGCACTGCAGGCATGGCAGCAGCGCTGCAGGAATGGCAGCAGCACTGCAGGAATGGCAGCAGCACACTCCAAGCAGGGCAGCAGCACTGCAGGCATGGCAGCAGCGCTGCAGGAATGGCAGCAGCGCTGCAGGAATGGCAGCAGCACACTCCAAGCAGGGCAGCAGCACAGCCCAGGCCCTGGCTGCACGCAGGGGCAGGGGACACAGGGTGTCTGGCTGCTCCAGGCACTCGGGTACAGGACAAAAGGCTGAAGGCCAACGCTCAGCTCCCACTGTCCATTCCAATCACGGTCAAGGCAATTGACACTGTGCCCTCTGATTAGGAGGTCACAGCAAAGCTGAACACGGATTACAGAGCCCAGTCAGCAGCAACACGAGCTCCTGTGTCCCTCCTTGAGTGAGTAACTCCTTGCACTCCATTGCATGGCACAGACAGGATCCTCTCCTGCCCCTGTGGGGATTGCTGCACTTGTAACTGCATCAGCAGAGAGCAGCAGGAACTGTGGATGGTGAAAAACTTAAGTACAGAGGCATCAGTCCACATCTGGGCTGGAGTCACTATTACAATTGTAAAACAAGGGCTGAAAGTGTATTTTCTGAGTTTCACATGCCCCTAGAGCACCATTTGGTACCAAGGAGAGCCAACCTGGGAAATGTCAAGGCAGCAAAAAGCTCTGTGCATAGACCCATTTCATGCTGATACACGAGGCAGCTTGTGAGCAGGCCAGGTTATAAAGCTTCAAATTTTTTTTTTCTCTTTTCCAAAATAAACAATTCCCAATTTGAAGTTCTTCAGGCTACAAAGGAAACCAGCCACGTTGTTTACAACATACAGCAGGAATCCTGCTTAGGGCAAATCAGCTGCAGAGCAAATGAAAGCAGAGCTCAGGAGGCAGTAGATGGTTTCTGTCTTTGCATGGGAACCTACCTCAGTCTGGCAGGAAACAGATCCAAGCTCCTACCTTGGTAAGCAACAACAATGCTCCTCCCTGCTATACAGCACTTTGATATTTGTAAAACTCTAACTCATAACTGCTCTGCAGCTTTAATGGAGCTTCCTAGATGCCCTTTTTTAGCCTCCAAGCTTTGGAACACTTTGTTTCTGACGGTAACAGCGAGGAAAAGATGCTACTCACTAGGGACTTCCTTTTGTGCAGACTGAATAGAACTCAAGATTCCTTAAACTTCCAGAAACTGTTCTCCCTGCACTCTTGGTTTCTGCTGGTCCCAGTGCCCCGCAGCCCTTTTTGCTGTCAGCTCTGCCACAGTTCTTGAGGAGGCAAGAGACCAAAAAGAAAGCTGAAGGACTGATCTCAAATGACTCCAAATCATATTCCTCTCCCTGCCAGGGCACTCAGTGTATTTCATAAATAATTTCTAACGTATTTGATACATTTAATTCAAAGCTTTTAACTTCTAGCCTTTATTTTTCCCTTTTGCAGTGCAGAACACTGGTAACCTCAGGCATGGCACTGTTCTGTTCTTGTAAGGGATTCTCAATAGCCATAGGAATTTATTCCACATATGATCCCAATGTCTCATTTAGACAATCTCTGCTATAGGTGATGGGTCTTTCTACTTCATGGGCCATTAAATCTTCAGCCTTTAACGGAACTAATTAGGCTGCTGGTGAATTAGAAAATAGACTTTGTGGAACTGAAACAGATTTAATGGTCAAGCATTAGAAACTCACACAGGCCATGGAGGATACAACTTCTAGTAACTGCTTACCTTAGGTAGGAATAGGAACAAAAAATCTCAAGAGCTTTTTAAATTTAATTAGTGATCCAAGCTTCTTTCAGGCTGTATCTCCCTCCAAAGTGTTGCTGTGCCTCCAGCTCACAGGTTCTGTTACTCCAGGTTTATTTTAGGACCTGGGAGAATCAGACTCAAGGCCTGAGTGAATGGTGGAGCCCCATTTTCATGTACAACAGGCCATGCTCAGACACAACGAGCTTCCAACAACTGCAGCACCTGCTGCCCACCTGGGCAGAGAGAAGGGGTGGGATTCAGCTCTGAATCTTCTCCTCAAGCTCTGCAAAACACAGTGTGTTATGAGAGGTAGATGAGCAGCTTGGCAGGGAAAGTACAATAGCACATTTTGATCTCTAAAGGAACATTTCTCCCCAAAAGACCACCCAAAGAGCATGTGCTTTTCTTGGAAGATGCCTCTAAAGCTTTTACACTCCCTTTCTAAATGCCTTAAGCACTATATGGTTGATAATTGGACTACAAAGCCTTTTCTAGTCACAAACATATTTCAAATTAGATCTGTGCTCAACTCTGGCCTCTAAAACATTTGACTTCCTGGTTTTATTAGTAATGGTTTACTTGAGAAGGCAAAAGCACAACAGCAAAGCTAAAGAAATTTGTACAAACAGTAAACAAGTCCACCATGCTGATGTCCTGTGTCTTTCTCAAAGGTGAAGCCAAGTGTTTTTCATTTGGCAGCTGAGCAGTGTAATAAATCAATATGAAACAAGAGTAGATATTAAAAACTGTATTTCCTCCCCTCCCCAACAGTTACACTTTTAGTGAAAAGATTAAACCACATAAACAGTTCACTTTCCTTCTTGAAAAGCCTTAGCTGCTGAGGAGTGCCCTGGATAGCCAGGGAGGATCAATGTCAGCACTGGGAGGCGACCCCAGAGCAGCCAGAGTCACAGAGACCCCCTCAGTTAACACTGTGAGGGCTGCCCCCCTTTGCACCAAATTCACATTAAAGTGCTTCTGAGGCAACCAAGTCAAAATCTAGAGAATCCTTTGGGCTCATTACTGGTTTATTTTAATAAAGAAATTTCTTATCTGGCCCCAACAAAAAG
>VYZP01021196.1:0-17711 GCA_013400635.1 Hypocryptadius cinnamomeus
TGAATGTGCTGTGATATAGTTTAGACACTTTCCAGCTTGCTACAAAGTGATCTTATCTTCCTTCCTCAAAAGTTTGGTTTCTAAAGACATCCTCTTTTATTTACTTACATCAACTTCTCCATTGCACCATCAAAAAACAAAATGTGTATTATAGCTTGAAAGCAGCACCCAATCCACTGATCAGCGCAGGAGTGAAACAGAGCTTTTGAACAGCTTTGCCCAGAAGGTGCAATGAGGCGGCTTGGAATTATCATCAGGTCCCAGCTTCATCTTTCTCTGAATACTTCAAAGCAGCAGGAGTGTTGTTAAAAGAATATATCTGCTTTTAAAGTAGGAGATTGTTAATTAAGTGACGTTTGCTGCCAAATATTGGTAATATTTGACATGCAAAGCCAGGGCTTGTAGAACAGCTTGGTGTGATGTTTCTGGCTCCTGTAGGCCTTTCAACAAGCTGGACAGAACACAGCAGAGCCTGCTGGGCTTGGAGCTTGGCTCTGGTTGGGTTGTTAAAGGTAAATCCTTAAACCAATTGAGTCCAATGTGCTTCTGCTGAGACCACTGATGCTGGAGCGAGAGGGACACCAACTGGCACCGTGACCAAAATGAGCTGATTTCACATCAGTACTTCTCTGGGTTGTTAATGGAAATACTGACATTTACCTCTAGGAGCTCCTGTGCCATTATAGCACAACTGTTGGGTTTGGGGTTTTTTGGATTGGCAAATATTGAGGTCAGCAACTGCGATACAACATGGGGCTGGTGCTTTCTGAAGCTGACAATCCAGATCTGGCCTAACAGCTGAACTTGCAAAGAAAATGCTGTCCCATTTTTAGGACCTCAAGCTCCAAAAATCCTCCATGTGTGGGAATCACCCTGCACCAGACTGGGAGATTGGCTTGGCTCTTTCAGCTAGATTAGAGAGCCAGAGTTAACACAGCTCCCCAGCAGTAAACAGCTGAAGCAATGATCACAATTTACAATCAGGATGCTTAGGGCTTCAGGGTAAAGCAGGACAGGAGAGGGGGAATGTGTCTGAGGGCAGGAGCTGGCAGTTGTCTAAGCAAATCTTAACTTCATATGGCTTATCCAATTAATCCCTGTGACTCCTTGGACCTTCTGCCCTAACTAGCAGGTGGGCCTAATGTACTGAAGAGCCCAGGAGCAAAGTGGGGAGAGCTCCTGGTACTAACAGTGTAAAACAGCTCCAAGCAGAGCAGGGAGCTGGAGAGAAAATTATCTCCTCAACATGATGCAGTTGTAGAGCCTCAAACAGTACTTCTGGACCACACTGCGCAGTCACTGAAATAAAGCCCTTAAGCAAACCAGGCAGAAAAGTATAAATTAGCTGAGCAGGCACATATATCTGAAAAATCAGTTTAAGTCCTGGAAGGATCTTGCCAGCAGAACCACACTCTTAGACATTTCAATCCAACAGAGATGTTCAACACAAATGTATTTTTGAGTACCAGCATCAAATAAAAGTCCTCTGAAGCAGTTACCTGGAGTCTGCTAAATTATCCTTTTTCTCAATAGGGCACAGAAGAAGTGTTCATAACTGGGAAGCGTAAATGGACACGAGTTGACTACTGTCTCAGTCCCTTTGGAAATGAAATTCTGCAGGTCTTCACAGAGAAGACCAAGATGAAACTACACCTTTGCTAATGTTTTGTATTAGCTCCTATCTGCACCATTGCTTGAAAGCATTTATGCCTTTTGAGGAGGATATAATTCAAGGTGTAAGGGAGATGGATGCTGGAGTTACAAGACCTCCCTTTCCCTATGCATGGTACAGTGACAAGTGTTTGCTCCCTTATTTCTTGGCAAATGCTGAACTATAAAAATCACTGCAATTGTCTGTTAATAATTTGAAAATCAGAGCTGCCCCAGGCGAGAGTCTATCAGAACTCAGAGCTGACTTGATCAGATTGAAATCCTGATGTCTGTATTTTCAAAGTTCCAGTAAGCTGCTCTTTCAATTGGGACTTGTACACACACAAAACACAAGCTAATGATTGTAGGACATGGATTGGAAGGCAAGGATTTCCAGGATTAGCATGGGGGAAGCGCTCCACAGCCTTCAGAGTGCTCTATGTGCACTGGGCTCCCACCAGCCTTGGTGAGAGTACAAGAATGGCAGATTCTGTCCTCAACCAAACACATGCCCTGACCTTTTTTGTTAATTTTGCACCTTTAAGGGTGAGTTCAAGCTGAGCTTACCATGTTTATTAGTATTCAGGGAGAAAAGCTGACACTCCAGAGAGCAGGTATCTGAGGGTCATGGTGCAAAAAATGTCCCATTATGAAAGAAAAAAGAGTAATGGAAGAACATATATACTCAGGTGGCAGTTTCCATTCCTACATATCATATGAGAACTTCTGGTTGCAAAATTAAGGGTTTCCTTTGCAATCCCTTGTTCACAAGAACCATTTTTGCTCATCTTCCTTACTCCTTCCAAAGGATCCTAATCTTTCAGTGTATGACACCCACTTTCATATGGCAGCTGTGTGACAGGTGGCTGAGGGACACTCTAATGGCTATCAAAGCCAAGCAATCAGCAGTGATTACGCCTTTTGGTTCTGTGGACAGGAAGTCATCGCCCACACTTAATGGCAAAAGGAGAAAAGCCAATTAAAAAAAAGTTCCACAAGTTTCTAACAGTGAGATTTTGGGATTCTGGAGGTAAAAGAAAAATTGGGTAAAGATGGCAAATGAAAATACAATGAACTTCTTCAATCCACTAGGAATTCCATCATATAAGACAAGTACTAACTTCTACGTTTCTGTTTTGAATATTTTGATTTCCCACTGGCATTTCACACCCATTCCATATTAATTCCTAATTTTTACTGACCCAGATCCTTCCGAAAGTAGCTTTAAAATGTGTCATAAACCCCCTGCAATTTCTGCTTGTAGTGATCTGTACGGCTCAGTTCTCCATTAATTTAAGTGAACAGCTCTTTTTTTTTAACTGATTCAGCCTTTATTTTGGATCTCAGGATGGCTTAAATTTGGAGCTCCTTTAGCAAAGGAAGTGCAATTATGACAGTGGGGAGCAGAGATGTGATGATGATGCAGTAGCCACACCTGCAGGGAAGGCACTGATTCCTGGAAGGCTTTTCCCATAAGTTACTGAACTGTTTTAAATGGCAAACTACTGGGATGTTATGATCCTGCATGTATGAAAATCTGGTCTACCTTTTTGTCTTTCACACACATCACACACAACATGGTATGTTGTGGATGATGTGTGTGAATGATGAATGGGAAAAAGCTTTTGAAAGGCTTCTTTACTTATTTTATAAACTATTACTTCAAGGGAACAACAATAGTTCTAAAATAGGATCATTGGTAGGATCTCCTTGGTGTGGCTGTGAGGGAGACAGGCTTTCCCTGCTTGTCTCCCTGTGTCATTCTAATGCTGAGTGATGTGCACAGTGGTGCTGGGAGGGGAGCACATCATTCCCTCCCCCAGTCAGGAGTTTGCAGCACAACAGAGCCTGCACTCTTCATGCCTGTCTCTCTCAACACCTTTACTTTATATCATCATTTAATGCCCCTGAACAAATAAACAAATCTCTAAAAGGATTTCATTGTTCCCTGCTGTCAACCTGGGATGATGCTGGGATCAATTTCAACAATGGCCTTGACATCCCACTGTGCATTAAATTGAGGGTGAAGGGAGAGAGGAGGAAAGGAAAGCAGAGGCAGGTGGAAAATCCCTCTTGCTCCAGTCTGTCACCTTATATCTTGCCCAGTTTGTGATGCTTTGCCCCACCTTGAGCAGTCTTATTGAAGGGGCTCAGGGTGTTCATATTTCCCCTGTCCCCAAGAGATCATGTTATATTCCTGTAGAAAAGTAAGGCATGTGTTCCTCATACTTCAAGCAGCTGAAGATGAATACAAATCATGTTCACCAAATCCTCTTTTATCACCTTGTAAAATATTCCAGGTGATTTTCTATTATTTCTTTTAATGGCCAGAAAAATATTTTTTATTATATTGTGTGAACTTTTAAGAAATAGTCACTGATCCATTCATTATTTTCTGATTTTAGTGATTCTATGTGGCCACTTTTATCTAAAATCCAAATCTTCTGTTTTATTCAACTTTGCATGGAATTACAGCCCCTGCTATGGGACACCTTCCACTATTCCAGGTTGCTCCAAGCTCCATCCCCTGGCCTTGGACACTTTCAGGGATGGGACAGCCAGAGCTTCTCTGGGAATCCTGTGCCAGGCCCTCCCCACCCTCACAGGGACCAATTCCTTCCCAGTATCCCATCTATCCCTGCCCTCTGGCACTTTGAAGCCATTCCCCCTTGTCCTGTCGCTCCATCCCTTGCAAAAGTCCCTCTCCAGCTCCCCTGGAACCTCTTTAGCCCCTGGAAGAGGCTCTGAGGTCTCCCTGGAGCCTTCTCTTCTCTGGTTGAACACCCCCAGCTCTTTCATCCTGGCTCCAAAGCAGAGGAGCTCAGCCCTTGGAGCATTTTCCTGAAGATTAATGGTCATAAAAATGTAGCATTCACACCTCGCTTCTCTTCTAATTAATGTGAGACGCACCTGGAATTACTAAAGACATTCTGAAATAATACCTTATGCTGAAAAGGTACCTGAGAACCTGTGCTCAAGGGAATTTTGACTTTTCTTTGGAATTTGGCAAAACATCTATGCTTGGCATAAAATAATTAAAAGGAAATCTAGTCCAACCTATGGGAATAACCTTTTCTTTTTTGTTTATACATTAACAGGCACAAGACTCTGAACAACGGCTGAGCATAATACATTTTGTTTCAAGAGATCTCGAATACCTACAGCTACACTTGACTCCAGCAAAAATTCTGTGTGTTCACTCCTTCTGAAAATTAGGTACTTTGTTCTTTTCCTAGAGCAATGATAATCTGGGCCTCAAAAGCAAAACCACACTGTACCATAACCTGGGAGTGTAACAATATGCTTGGGTTTTTGTAAAGAAATTTGCAAGTCAAAAAAAAAAAGAAAGAAAAAAGGAAGATTTGAATTTTTAAAAACTGCTTTTGATTTAACACCACCTGCAAGATTTTAAAATCTTACACTTCTTTTCTTCTCCACCGTCAAGATTTTAAAATCTTACACTTCTTTTCTTCTCCAGTCAGTATTCCTACAGGCAATTTTCTCACTGTTTTCTATCCTAATAAAAATGGAGTAAAAATGCATTACTCATGTGTTTTAATTGTGAATAAGAAAACATTCTAGCTGGCTCATGTAGGAAATGGGAAATGGATAGTTCTTTTCTTTTTCAGGTACTTGTTAATGTTTAAGAATGAAAGAATAGAGAAGAAAAAAATATATCAAGCCTGATGCCAGATCCCACAAACCTCACATAAATAAATGTTTTGATTTTTCATCTGTTCCACATACATTTTTCTGAAGTCTCTCAAATTCCCTGTGAAGCAACTTGCATTTTAGTGTCTCTTATTTAGAGGGGAAGAAGTTATTTTCCCCAGAGATGTTATATGTGCATTGACAATCACATTTTTGCAGTGAAAAGTCTTTCCTTTATGCATACAAACAGGAAGCAGATCTGTTAACAAGGAAATATTGATTGGAGAGCAACATTCACCCTCTGAGTGTTACATCTGAAGCTCCCACCAGGAATCCTGTGCTGGAAGCTGCTGGATGGCAGCAGTGCCTCTCTCACATGACCGTTCTCTGAAGATCATGTTTGTATCACATTTAAGAAGGTCAAATCAATGAGTGTTCCAGCTATCTCCTGGTTTATCTGTAAGGCTAATCTGTGTGTTCCAGCTCCTTATCTCCTCCAAGAATTCCTGTCTTTAGTATTGACTGGGGGTTTGGTGTCTGTGTGTGTAACATGCAAATCCCTCTCATTAACTCATAATTGCATACTTTGGGCACTTACATTTGTTCTAAACCTAAGGATGTCAGCACAACAGGACAGGACCGGGCAGTAAGTTACACAGACCCCATGCATTTACAGAAGGCTGAATAATAAGCTTTATTAAGAAGCCCATACTTTTATAGACAGTTACAATACAGCTGAACCTAATTGGTCCTCTAATCAAAACACTATCACCATTGGCTAATTAAGAAACCACCCTTTGGTAAACAAATCTCTGTAACACATTCCACATGTTCACAATACCAGGTGCAGCAAGTTAAGATAAGAATTGTTTCTCATTCTTTCTCTGATCTTCTTGCAGCCTTTCCCAGAACGATGCCTGGGAAAGTTGTGTTTTTCTCTGTGGCCAGAGAGCTGCTGCCACAGGTCACCCTTTTGTGTTTAAAGAGGAAGGCAGCATTTGTACTCCTCTGTAGAGCCCTTTGCAGAAAGGAGAACAAACACAGCTGAAGGGTTCCCTTAGCAATCTGCTGGTTGTCAATCAGAACCTCAATCAGATGTTGACTTAGAATGGTCAGGGAGATTCTCTACCTGTAGAATATCACTCTCTATCATATCATTGAGACAAGGTTTATAATATGAGAAAACCAAATAACAATGTCTAATGTCTTTTAGGAAATGCAATGAATGATCATTGTTTTAAAGTCCAAACAGCTGAATTTCAGGAGAAGGTCCATTAGCTGGAGATGTTGATCTTTGACATCACTGAGCGTCCTTCTTGATCCTGAAACAGAGAACAGCTGAATCCTGAAACAGACAACAGCTGAAGAAGGTTAATAGGGACATGATACTATGATGATGACAAAGCTTCATTGACAAATTGCTTCTATGTGTTTGCAGACACAGGTGTGTCTTGGTTATGAGCACAAGGAAACATCAGAGCAAAACCATGTGATTATGAATTAATCAGATAATGCACATAATCAATAACACATGTGATATTATATAATTATCAGGCACTATAGCACTGACTGTCATCCCAGAGTCTGCAACAGCTGATAAACCTCAAATCAATAGAGAATTCAGAGAAATGGCAATCAGGTCTGGACAAGGCTTTTCCAAACTCCCTTTGAAAGTGGGCTCAGCTGTCATATATATATGGTCAAATTGTCAAGCCAAAATTACTTGATTACTTTGGATGCAGAAAAGCTGTAATTGGAGGGTGTCACTTAACACATTTCTAAAACAAGGCTCTTAAGAATAACTGTTATGAGTAAATGAATGGTTCAGATATCCTTTATCTTATTTCTGTATATGTGCCCTCTGGGCTTCCTGCTGGTTGTTTTTGCAGGATTACTTTTTCTGCCTGTGTTTCTGTGTAAAATTATGATCAAATTCAGAGGTATGTGAGAAAATCATTGTAATGCCATGGCCACAGCCTTTAACTCAACCAATTGGGCCCAGCCTTACTCGTGGCCTTCCAGCACTTTGAGATGTCAGTGAAGACAGTGGGTACTTCTATCAACTTTTTTTTTTCTTTTTTTCCTTCAGAAGCCAGCAGCGGGGCGTTGCCGCTGCCGAGCCCAGACTCATTTGGCTTGTTCCCTTCCCCCAGCTTTGCACTGGTACCATTTGGGGCCCCTGGATCTGGAGTCCCTGGGACAGCCCGTGCCCATCCCAGGACAAGCGATTCACTCCTTCTTTACTGCCCGACCCCACCAAGCAGCCAATGTTTCGGCCATCTCCCGGCGTTCCTCCCCCCCCGGGCATGGACCAAGCCGCAGCCATCTGGGACCCCGCTCCTTCCGCCCGGCGAATGCAAGCGGGCCACACGGGGCGCTCTGAGGCACGGCAGGGACCCCACAGAGCAAGGAGAGCCTCATGCCAGGGAAGGTGCTGATCCCAAGGGAACGTTGACCCCAGACAAACGCCGATCTTCAGATTTCGCAGCACGGTCGGGCCGACCCCCAGCTGCGAGGGCACACCCCAGCCGAGGGACAGGCTGTTAGTGCCTGCTGCTGTCCCTGTCCGTGTCCCCTGGCAACCTGAAACGAGCAGCGGGGGGCGGGCGAGCTGGGAACGGCGGGGCGGGCTGGGGATGCTCAGCATCACAGATCGCGTCCTAGACGGGAGCCGGGACGGCTGGAAGAGCTGGAGTAGGAGCGCGGGGGTGGGGGGGGATCTCCGGCCGGCGCTGCGAGCGCCGCTGCCGAGGAACGAGCTGCGGGGCAGAGGGGCTAGTTACTAGTGCTCGGGGGCCAGCCGCTAGCGTGGCGACTGTCGGCGCAGCCCCGCCCATGACGAGCTTCTGGTGGTGGAACCGTAAAAGATATCGGGTCATCCGATCTACACGCTGCACGGGGCGAGAAAGGAGGAGGCGATTGTCCCGCTCGGGCTGGTGAAAGCGAAGGGGCAGGAGCGACCGCGGCTCCAGTCGGGGTATCTGCCGACAGTGGAAGCGCAGCCCCTGAAGCCGCGAGTCCTCCCCGCGCATGCGCCGGGAAAGAGCTGCGCTGGGGGCAATGCGTCCTCCCCCGCGCGGTGCAGGGGGGAAGGAACTGGCGGTGGCTGTCCGCAAAAGGATCGTTCCCCGGCTGGCCGCGGCCCAGAGGGGAGTGGAGTCGACACGCAGAGCCAGCCAGCTTGTGGAACAGGGAACCTCGGCCCTGGCCATGGGGCCGGCCGAGACAAGGGCTCACCGGCCACTGCTTGGGGAGCAGAGACGGGTATTGCCGGCGGCCGGAGCAGTGCCGACTGTGGCAAAGGCTCGCCAGCTGCTACGCATAGAGCAAGGAAAGCCCGATCCGCTGGTTGTGGCGGAGGCATTCCCGCTGCCGTCCGCGGTGCAGGAGAGGCCGGGGGCCGCCCACACAGGGGGAGGTGCTACTCCAAGTCCGATTGGGATGTGCCTGCGGAGGTGGGTTTGCTTTCCCTAGGGTCCTGCCCCATATTGCCCCGGAAAGGACGCCCCAAATCGGTATTAATTGAGGCACAGCCGCATCGCCCCCTGTGAGTTCCTCCCATCGACGGTAACCCAATGTGTCCCAGGCCCGCGGGTCCAGTGAAGTTTGCACATCCGCGGGGAAACCATGAATTTTGGCCCAACTTAAAAGCTTGTGAAAAGCGTCTTCTGACACAAGAAATCTCTTAACCCTTACAGTGTGGGGACGGGTCATATGTCCCCACACTGTAAGGGTTATTATTCTGGCATAGAAATTCGGTTGCCCATTTTGAAGTCAACTTTTCCCAGCTACTTCAAGCCCACCCCTGGTTGCAGGCAGTGCTATGTTGGGAAATCTGTTCCCCACCCCAACTCTTAGGCTATGAGGGCAAAAATGCGGTCCGGGAGGGACAGATCTACTCCCGGAAGACACGGCGAAAGGTCACTGTGCCTCTCCGGGGGAACAGAAGGTGTCCAGACGCGAGCTGGCTGTGGGGTTCCGCGGGGTCCTAGCGGGGGTCAGACGGGGTCCCGGCGGAATCCCGAGGCGTCTCCGCCCATCCTGCGACCCCACGAAGGGTTGCCGGATGCGATTTCCGCGACGGGACCAGACCTCCTTGTCTTCAGTCTCGGCTGTGAACACAGCTGGGGTCTGGTGTCACCAGATCCCCGGTTCGTCAGTCTCGGCTGCACACACGTTTGGGTTTCACTAGATGTCAGCGCAAGGGGCCCCCGGCCAGGTGAAAAAATTACATAGACCCCATGCATTTACAGAAGGCTAAATAATAAGCTTTATTAAGAAGCCCATACTTTTATAGACAGTTACGATACAGCTGGACCTAAATGGTCCTCCAACCAAAACACCATCACCCTTGGCTAATTAAGAAACCACCACATAACACATTCCACATGTTCACAGTGCCAGGTGAACCAAGTTAAGAATTGTTTCTCATTCTTTTCTCTGATCTTCTCACAGCCTTTCCCAGAACGATGCCTGAGAAAGTTGTTTTTCTCTGTGGCCAGAGAGCTGCTGCCACATAAGGGGATGTTGTAGGAGAGGATTTAGTGTTTCTTTCAGTCATTCAAGCTGTATAAACTGGACAATAATTAGAAGAAAACAGACTGGAACTTTGCTAAGAACACTCAGTTGGGAAAGAACGAAATGACCCACTGGCCATAGGTGATGTCTTATGGATGAAGTACAATTATTCTTATAATAGTAGAAATCAATAATTTTATGAAACCCATCACACTGGTTGCAAATAGTAATTACTCTTGCTAAAATAGAGTAATTAGTGGCTTTTGGTTGAACTTTGATGGTGTTCTCAATATATGACTTGTTCTCTACCAGTCTTTCCCATGGTAAATGTAATGCATTTTTAATAGTAATCGTGGAGTCTCATCCTGCTGAGGTCTTTACTGCAGGTGCTTTTACAGAGGGCTTTGGCCACAGACCGTGGCAGACAGTATATTGAGGGAGACAGGTAGTTGAGTCACAGTGGGAACCATGGGTTCTTGGGAGCCAGTATGCTAAAAGGACTGCCCTATATTTGGTCAAGTTTCCAGTTCTTGTTTCCAGTTGGCTCCATGCCTAGTTCAAATAAGGTCATATCCTGAGTTCACGTTGTGATTGGACCTGTCCCTCTATACCTGGCTGCGTTTGTCCTGCCTAGGGGTCTTTGGAATCTAGTCTCTGTACCTGTGTCACATTTGCTATTTTGGTTATTAAAGTTTTTATTTTCCGGGCTAGTTCCATCATTCCCATTCCTCTTTATTAGCCAGCTCCTCCTGGCTAAGCAGAAGGAGGGGGATCACAGTGGGTTTCTAAGCCCATAGTAATCTGTAAACTAAATTAATTGAACATTCCAGTGGAGATTTGGTAAAATTAATTGAAATTCAGAATATTCTGATCGGTTTGTTAATTGGTTGATAGTTACATTAAACTGAGTGGAAAAATTGATGGTATTCAAAAGAATAAGCTGAAAGTACTCTTCCAACTCCAAGACAGCATGCCAATTTAGGTTTTACAGGGTTTCTCATTTACATTATTGTCTGTGCTAAATTTTACTGTCTGACATTTTATAAAATCAAAGTAATGAGCTTAATATAGAGAACATATTTGAAAACATCTTTGTTTTGGAGCTGGATGGAAATTTCAACAACTGTTTTTGATCACAAATAGCAATTTCATGGAATACAAAATGTTTTCAGGAGGTCTAAGTTGATTTTTTAGCAGAGTGAAGTTAAAATAATACCTTCAGAATTTCTTTCTTGTTACAGTTATTAAGATAAACCTAGAAACTGTTCAGATGACTTTTTAATTCCAGTACAGTGTTTTCATACTGATTTGAATTTTGAAATTACTGGATTACTTGTGGAACACAAGTTGGATTTTATGACAAAGTCTAACCTTATTAATCAAAATAGTTCAATATTTCATTTTGCTCTTTGGTGAAATAAACAGCCTATTTGACTCAAATTGAAGACCTTGAATTTTGCTTCTGGTCTCAGTGATTTTTTTTCCCTGCTGTTTCTCCTTACAGTAGAAAGTCCAGATTTCATGTTCAAGCCCACTCAGCTTTGCAAAGTTTGTGTCTGGACTGTGGTTGAGAACTGTTTAAATATTTCTGTGTTCTTGTTGACAGCTGGATGATCCCAAACCTGTGTGAAAGATTTTGCATTCTCCTTGCATGAATGGATCCAGACTAGACAGACACGTGAGGTGATTTTGCTGTTCTTAATTTACAAGAAATGCAAGTTGCCCTTGATAGTAGTGAGCAGTTCATCAGTGTTGCAGCATCATTAAAATTTTTTATTTGTTGCTTTGATGGTAGTGCCTGCATTACAGCATGTAATGGGTGAGAAAAGGTGATGCGCATTCCTGTCCCTGCAGGAGACATCCTATTTCTTTCTCCCTTTGCCTCCCCTGTGGACTTGCAGACTCTAGGATGGGACTGGGAGCTCTTAAACTTCTGAACCTCAGCAGTGAGAGCTGAATTGCTCCATGACAGCTGCAGTCTTGCATAGATAATAGAAGTTGACAAACTTTCTCTTATAAACTGGATTTCCTAATAGCTTTCAATTTCTTTAATTGCCTGTCATGGTTACAAGGAGAGCTTTAGTATAAATATTAATGTTATGAATGAAACATGAGACTCTTTTATTTCAGTAGTGTCTTCAAACTCGGAGTTTCCTTCTAGTAGGATGATTGATGGAATGTCTTGTTGAGAACTGGACTGACAACAGGAATTGTAGTTCAGAAGAAATAGCTTAGATTTTAAAAGCATTTAGCTCTTGTTACGTTGCAAGAAAGAGTTGAGCACATTTTGAATGTTTTTAAAATCCTCTTGAGTAACAGCTGACACGCTGTGTCACTTGCAGATATTAGGGCAGCTTCCTATACTGAAAATTTTTCCTTTAGTATTCTCTCATCCTGCTTCAGAATCCATTGTCCTTTCCATAAAAATGTGCTATTTATTACAAAGATTTTGCTGGGTAATTGAAACAATTTCCTGGTAAGAAACTTGTAGCTGCCTCTAAGTCCTATGCAAGAACAAGGAAATAATTATTATGCTTTAAAAAAAATTGAAAAAAAGTCACTTGTTCCATGAGTATCTCTTATAATCTCTGCACTGGAGCAGGAAGTAAATAAGTAACAGCAATAGTTTGAAGAGAAGACAAATTTATAGCAGTTGGTTTCCAGAGTGGCTAAGGATTAGAGCTGCAATTCCCAAAGTTCTCTGCTGAGAAAACTTAGGGGGATGTTCCTAGAGTGTATTTGGCTCTACAGAAGAGTTTCTCAATAGTCAATATTAAAAGCCCTGGCCATGGGTTACAGTCTTTAAATGTGCCACCATAATACTGGAGACAATTTGTCTTCTGAATCCTACTTAATAGCGTGTGGCCTTATCCAAAGGATGGAAATCATAGGAGAGCCTATGATGAATCATCATCTTATGGGATTTGGTAGAGACATTCTGTATGAACAGCCAGCTCCTACATCCCCTCCGCCACTGATAAGATCTTTTTAGATTATATTTGCTTTTTTGTGGAGAATATTTTTCTTAGGCAGAAATTTTATTCCAACAGCGTCTTGCTCTCAAAATCTGAATCTTACATGATCCATTCATTCCTGTTTGACCAGGGATTATGAAAGCAGTCTGCACATATTTTTCCACTGGAAATAACAAGTGTGACGATAGGATAATTATATTTTTAAACCTCCTGCATATGTATTAAGCCATCCATAAGTTTACTTCAAGTTTAAATACTGATGTGCACATTTTCATCTGTATGTGAATGTCCCTGAACAGTTGTTGGTTTGGGTTTTTTAACAGATTTCTCTTCTGTGTTAATGCAAAGCTTTGAAAAATCAGTATTGCAAGAATTATCATCCCTGGCTTTAATGTACTCAGGAAGCAAACATAGTATCCTTAATCAGTCATAGCAGCCAGCCTTAAATAGGGTGTGAGATATTCTATTTCACATTCCCTGTTTTTAAAGTGAAAATTAAACTAAGGAATGGCTAGTCAGTAGACTACATAAACTTTATAGGCAAAGTCTTGTCGAACAATTTCATACACCATATGTAGTCTAATTCAGCAGTTTCAGTGAGAGTATGGAATCATGTCTGACACTTTTTACCAAACATAATGGATCTCCTCTAATGTTTTCATTATCACATTCTGTAGCATTTATATAGTAATTATTTTATGTATGTTCAAAATTCTAAAGCTCCAACAAGAATCCTTACAGATGAAAATCAGAAGTGTAAAAATGACACTTGGAGCTGGGTTCCTTTTGAGAAGGTATCTGCACCTCTCCCTTCATTCTGCATTTTCCTTACAACTTCCAGGCTTTCATTTAAAAATAACTTTTTCCTCCTTTTCCGCCAGGAAGTTATCAGCTAAGCTTGTGTAAATCTGTGCTGACACATGTTAATTCAACCTTGCTGAGAACTGTCTACTTTTAAATTGCAGTGGCAGCAAATCCATAAACTCTAGAATTTACTGAGGGTCACTTCAGTATTAAGATGCATTAGCACAGCCATGGCAAACCCTGATCCTGCAAATGGCCACACTCGGGCTGGAGCTCTGGAGCAGGGACCAGGTTCCTGTGAAGACACAGCCTGAGCATAAACCCTCCTAAAATATCAGCATATTTATTCAAAGAGAGTAAAGATCTGCTGCTCATTGGAGCTTAATTCAGCTGTCAGGTCAGATATGAGCCCTGTTGAAAGGTTTGAGGTCGGTTTCGGAAGTGTGTGATAAGTTTTTAGCACCTTGTGCCAGCATTGGTGTCTCTGGTGCTGTAAGAAGTGGTTCTGGTCATGTGTAAGGTCAAAAAAAGCCCTTGTGAGGAGTGGAAATGTCCATGATGAGTATAAAATGAGTGTGGATGATCACACAGATGGACAAATCTCACAAGCTGACCTCTTGCCTCCCCAGGGTGCAAAGAAAACATATTTTAATAGCTGGTTAATGAAGCTTTTAACCTAAGCACAGCAAAGCTCTGGTTGATTTACTGTGTCTGCTGGGCTGGGGGAGGTTGTACGCAGAGAACTAAAAGAAGCTCTTTCTCCCTCAGACTGAAAAAAGATGTACAGATGCCTTGAGTGATATGGACAAAGAAAGGAAGGAATGGGACAGCCCTGCTCAGTCTGACACAGTCACTTGTTCTGGAGGTGATTTTTGTCTGTGGCTGCTGTACAGAGCCAGGCTTGGAAAGTCTTAGGAAAATCCTGTGTCCAGGAAGATGTACACGAGGTGGACATGTGCATACGTCTGTTTGCAGGTAGAGTTGTGCTTTTACAGAAAAAAGTTTTTATTTCTTGTACATTGTGTACAAAGATAATCTTCCTCACACGGTATTTCCTTGTGTAACAGTTTCCTTCATCAAGCAGAAATATAATAGAATTCTTTCCTCCTTCATTCTTTGGCCTCAGAAGAGCCTTTTTATATCCTTTAAGAATCTGTCACAGATTTTCACCAATGATACTGAAACAAAGGCTAAATGTTTAGAGCAAGTAACACTTGAATTTGTCCTTCAGCCTTTCTGGGGAAAAAAATACGTGTTCACCTTATGCCCTCATTTGCTATCCTCAGAGGAAAAAAGAGTATTTTTCCTCAGTGGTAATGGTCCAGCCAGGGGAATGTCATTTAGCACCAAAGGATGTCAATGTCACAGAGCATTTGCTAATTTTATCAAGATTAATATGATCCTTGGCACTTGGTCCTAAATCACTGCTGACAGCTCATGGCAAAATGGGAAATATCACGGGGACCGATGACACTTGCTCCAGCTTTCCCTTCAGCAATAGCACTTCTGATATATTTATCTTAATTAGCAGCAGCAGGAGGAAAAGGAAGAAATAGAGACAGAAAGAAACTCAATTGAGTTTGAGCGAGATCATAATTAAGAAAGCAGTTACTGTACAATTCCAAATGTAGATTTCTGACAATGAGAAAGGAAGGCAGTTCACTTACATGAAAGACAGAAATGTAATGAAGTTTAATGAAAAATTTGTCATAATTTTTGCTTTTCTAAGCATCAGCTCTAAATGCCATTCCTGTGTAACTCATTCATAAAAGCTCATGTTCCTTTATAGTAAAATCTTCCTATCAATGGAAGAAAATAACAAAAGTAAGTAGCATCAGTGCTGAGAGATCAAAGATGAATCATTCAAGTTGTTTAAGCTGAAAATGCCTTTGAAAATTAAAATTAGATAGGTAGAATTAAATACAAAATCTGTTTTTCTTGCTTGTTTGATTATTACCCTGTTTTCTGGGTGGTTGCATTTTTACCTCCAGTAAATACCAGACCAATGTGCTGAGTAACTCAGCAACACCAGTCTGGTTGTCCCTAGTTTTATACTTTTGGAAATGAAAGACTCAAATATTAATTTTTATTAGTAATGTGCTCTTTATAATATAACAGCTTATCACTAATATTTATAAACAGTTATGAAATTTATGAATATCTGTATTTTTTAATTATTTAAATTAAAACCACGAAATCTGCTGCTTCTGAGTATTTTATTTTTCTCTTCAACAATTCTATGTGAATTTTGCTCATAAATTAGTGTTCTCTAATGGCTGATGTTTTGTGGGTTTTTGTAAACCCCGTTAAACAAATGGAACAGCACAAAAACTGTTGGAATTAGTTAAAAAGTTATTGGAGAGACTGGGGCTGCATGACCATTTATGGCGGAGGAAATTCTGTCCCAAATTACTGGGAAAAAAAGTGTGGTTTCGGTCTTTGTAGAGACAAGAGTGGAAAAACTCCAGTAGTTCAAGACACAGGATAAAATTATTGGGAAAAGCAACTGCCAAAGGACTCCACAATAATAATGGCCTTAAAATATCTTCTTTCATCTATATTTTTAATTGCTTATTCTGACAAATGCCAACACAAAATTAGTATAGTTTCTTTTTAGGGGCTCTTATTAGACTAAAGGAACTTTATGCACAAAAAGCACATTTGTGTGGGTTGGAGGGGTAGTTCCCCTATCTCACATGATAATTTTGTGGCCAAAATATGAAAAACTCTGCACTCTGTAGGAAAACTGGAGAGCTGAAGGCCAGCTGAGTGTGCAGCAGTGCTGCTCATTCCAATATCTCTGCTCCCTGCCTAACTGGATTGCTGCTGGGATGGCAGCAATATTAAAGTCATCCTTTTTCCCTGCTGTCACCTGGATCAGGTGCAGCTCCCCAGTATTGACAAGTATCTAATAAGCTCAGATCTGCTCACTGCTATCTTTTTGGAGGTACTGTGCTTCTAGTGAAGGCCATTTGGTCCAGCAAATAGATTTACCCTTTTGTCACTTTCTTAGGAAACAAACTGCCCTGTCCAGCTTTGCCTTAGAAGGCCGATATTCATTATTACAATTTACCTGACAGAAGAGCACTTGCTGGCTGCAGAACCTGTCTCAAATTTAAATATGTAGCAATAATCTTTGTGAAAACCAAACTTTCCCTGGGGGAAAAAAAAAACCAAAACAAAAAACAAACCACAAACCAGAGTATATTTGAGAATTAAATGTTTAACAGTGTAAGTAAACTATTACTGATTAGTGAACTGTGATTATTTAAAAACCCCCAATAAAATCATGCACAAAAAAAGGAGAAAAACCCCCAAAGCTTGCAGAAATATTTGGTTGCTCTGTACCGACAACTGGTTTTCACAATCTTCAGTTTGTGTGAGCAAAAGAGAAACTTCAGGCTCAAACTATCCCAGATTCTTCTTGAATTGAGCAGAATATTTAGGTATTAGATTTAAGATCTCAGTTGTTTGTAACACCCTGACTGGAGGGTTCACTTGGTGGGTGTGAGCAGACAAAATTTTGAGCAAGCAACTCAATCTCCCTTCAAGTGATATCAAACTGAATTTGGCTACCTTGCTAAAATTGTCTGTGGGTAATCCAGACAGGCTGTGTTGTGACTCATTCTTAATCCCTCCTGAGGAAATACAGAATGGAAAGCCCTGTGTGAACCTGATGTTCCTGCAGTGCCTGAGGAACCTGAGCTGCTCTGGACAGCCCTCACCTGTTTTAAGTGAGGGTGAATATGGGGTTGGATGCCACCAACATGAGTTCAAAATCTGGGTTTCAGCCATTTCTGGAGCTCTGGTTCCTTTTAGCCAAGCTGTTCCAAGAACTGATGACTTAAATTTCACAATTCCCATCCAGAAAAACGCATGTTCTAGTNTTAAATTTCACAATTCCCATCCAGAAAAACGCATGTTCTAGTGATGAGAAGATACTGAGCCCAGTGATGTCTTTGTTAAGGGTGAGGGAGTTTTGATGCCTTGACTAAACTCTGTGGATGGCAGTGTGTGGAGAGGAAATGTGGGGCCCACCTTTTCTTGGGTGCATTTTCCACAATTATTGGCAAATCCTGGATGTGTCACTGGGCAGTGTTGTCTCCAGCTGTA
>VYZP01021198.1:16424-55784 GCA_013400635.1 Hypocryptadius cinnamomeus
TTTTCCCCCCCTCCCCCCCCCCCCACTTTTATTCTTTAAGTTATCAGTGCCAAAAACTTATTAAAAACAATCATCCCAGAAACTCCAGGAGATCTACTAAAACAACCCTACAAAATACTAGTCTCCACATTCCCCCTTCTGGAATCCTGTTAAGAAGACTTTCAACAAAGAGAAGTTGTCAATATTTCTGTAAATAGCGTTTCAAAATTAAATTATTATCAGGAAACCTTTTTCAAAATAAATATAAGCAAATAGCTTTCATCTGGAGCTGGTTCATGTAAGAAAAAAATCCAAAAAAGAAAATATGAAATTGAGGATCTGTGCATACTTTTATAAATAGGCTGAACATTACACAATTCCAATGAATACACAGTTTATATACTGATCCCAATATTTGTATACCTTTTGATTCTGGATCAATTTCACTTCTAAAGGGAGCACACTACTATCAAGTCTATTTTTGAGACTTTCTCAAGAGCCAAGGTGAGGTATGCATGAATAAGCACACTGGTCTCAGTAAGCTCTTAAAAGAACATGACAAGAATTGGACTGTAGGTGCAGTAAAGCAGAAGTGCTCAATCTGCAGAGGCAAGCTGTTTGTACTCTACTAAAATGATTAATCCAAGTGCCTCATCCACACCATGCTTTCTGCTCCGATGTGGAAAACTCTTAGTAAAGAGGATGGCCAGAAGCAAATTGCTCAAGCTGCTTCAGTGACCTAAGTCAGCACACTCCAGACTGGAAATAGACTGATACATTACAAGATTCACGGACTGTAAGCCCAGCTGCTCCAGGAAGCATTAGACTGGCCATTTGTGGTACCATTCATCCACAGCACACTTGACCTGTACAAGCAAAGCCCATTCAGCACTTCCACACATACCTTTTAGATGGAATTTTCAATACATGTACAGTAAGCCCAGTCACAGGACAGGTAAGATTTGCCTTGAGTGTTTAACACTAGCTAGAGGACCCAAGCAATATAAGAGATCAAACTTTAGCACTGCATATAGTACAGATAACAGAACTTTTCTTTATTTGTAGCATTAGGTATTTAATAAAAATATTTCTGAAAGGATCATTATCCATATTAGGATCAATACATTTACCAGAAATGTGTCTGCAAAGGCTATTTGCACAGCTTTGCTTTAATTCAAGTAACATCATGCCATTTTCTTGGAGTTGCCCAGACACATTGCTGGTAACTATTTTGAACAACGTACATGGAATGCCATATGCATAATACAGCTGCTGCAGTAACTGCCAGAGATCTGGCCTGTGGCAAACACTCATACGCAAGACCAAAAAAAATTATTCATACAATGCTGGTTTTGGTTCACCTCTACAGGCTGAAAAGGTAAGAGGGGTTCATGACTGAAGACATTGCTTTATTTATTATCTTAGAAGAGCAATATTAACTTCAAAAAGTTTGCTTTTAAATGGCAAAAAAATAACCCTTTATAAGTCATTAATTTGTGTTTCACAGAGAGCATTACAGATTTTTAGCTTTATTTCCTTTTTTTTCCTCCCCTTCATTTGAAGCACTCTACAATAGCTTCATTTCTCTAGGAGCATATTCATAACACACTACCTCCCTCCCTCAAACCTCCAGTGCAGCTCTTGCTTTTTTCTAATGGCATGGCCAAGATAACAGAATATGATTTTTCTACTTATCCCTCTGCAAAATTATTTAGATTATTTTGAACAAAGCATTCTGGTATTAACAATCAAGTAAAAACCAAAGCTAAAGGCACTCTTTTCAGTTACAAAAAACATGCAGCTACTCTTGCATCCGGAAGTTTCTTTACAGTTTTTAGCCCTACCACATTCATCCTCAGGATGATAAAGATTGGCAGAAAATACATTCAGAACTACAAATAATATTTCCCATTTAAAGTAAATTATAAACTTTCCAACTAGTTCTGGAAGGACTCTGAAGATGCACATGCACAGCCTTCTCACAGAACACAGTCTTTGAGTAGGATCAAAGAGGACACAGTTAATATTTAACTTTTCATTAAGTTAACAATATCTAGGTGGAATAGTAAGTCTGCTGTAAAGAAACAAAAAAAAAAAAAAAAAAAGAGAAAGAATCCCCCACAACCTTCAAGAGTAATCAAATCCTGAAAAATCAAATAATTTTCAAGGTAGTTTAACAACATCCTTATGAATTTTGTTAGAGTTTATAGTAAACAGACATCCAGTCCTTCCTGAAAATCTAGCTTTCCAGATCAGCAAACACTGTAAGACTACAAGGAAACAAATCAGTAATAAAAAGGTGAAACATTTCAAAAACCGCAATAGGCAGTTCTGAGATGATATTTAACCAATCTCCTGCCAAGACAAAATGAGACGGGTAAAGTGATACCCAAGACTACAGCTGCTACCACATCTCATAAGTCTGACAAATCCAAATTTCTCAATTGTCACAAGCAGCCCTGTAATTAAAATTCCGGAAAACACGGTGATGTATTCCCTTCTCAGATGCTGAATTTCCATCTTCAGTGACTGCAAATAAAACGTACAGGTATAAAGCCCAGTTAGGATGGTTCAATGTCAGACAACCTGAAATAACTGCCTTAAGGTCTGATCTGTCCAATTCTGTACTGTGTCAGCCTCCTCACTGTGCTTCAGCACAAACACACCAATGCACTGGGTTTGGGGAACCAGCCCTAGGTTTTCATCAGCCTTTTAAATGGAACCTGGAAACAGTTACGGAGCTACACAGAAAATCCCTGCTTAGTTGCTGGGCATTTAAATGGATAGAGCAAGGAAAGGCTTAACTCTGTTACCCTACAAGGCCTCAAGACAACTGCTGCAAATCAGTTGTGTTTCTATTTTTGTTGTTCCTCCCAAGCTGCTGGATGTCTGTGCCACTTTTACGGGAAACATCATATTTACATTACGCAAGGATCAGTTATTCCGTCCCTATAGAGAGCATCGGGGGGAAAAAAAAAACCATTGATGATGGTATGATTCATCTGGGAAAACTTTAAAGTAGAAAAAGTTAAAGAAAAAAGCTACCTATAGGGATAAACTCAGCACAGAAGCTGCAATCTATTAAGCCTCATGAGCACGATAGTGCTTGGGTAGAAAATATTCTCGGATGCAGACTGCCACTAAACTCACAGGGCAGCTGAAGATCCTTGTGGATGTGCTCGCCCTGTGCCTGGAGGTGAACTCCTGCCTTCCTCCCTCTGTCATAAGCAAAGCTGAGTGTTTGCTCCTGAGCCACTGTCACTGCAGTCCTCTCCTGCTCGTACATTAAACACTGTAGAGCCCTGCATATGCAGACGTATGTCTCATTCAGCCACCTCTAACACAGGGCACTTAACAGTAGGAAGAGGGATGGGCAATGGCACAGTGACAAGAGGGAACTCCTGCAGGTGTCTCTGTAAAGCCTCCTCACAATCACAAGCCTACCTCCTCACAATCACAAGCCTAATCACAACTTACTCCACCATGGCTTCAATTCCTATGTAGGTGGCAGCTCTGCACACATAGTATAAGGACTTGGACAATTGTACTTGAGAGTCAGGAAAAGGAAAGCAAGAAGGGGAAAGGCATGGACAGCCAATTTTCTCTTGAGGTTTCAACTCCTGAAATTGCCTTTCCTGATGTTTCAGTTACACAGGAGAGGAGCATGTGGAGCTCCACCACTCAATATCAGAAATAAATGGAATAACTACATTAACATGGCATTCTTCAGAGTTGAACTAATCTGCCATATTTCTTTACTCCAAAGCCAGAAAATATTTACAGTGCCTTTCATTAGTGCTTTAGTTACCAGGATTTAAACAATTAAGTGTTTTTAATGCTGAATTTTGCAGCTCTCGCATCTCTGTGAAACACATATTCTTGTAGGAATCTGAAGTGTAAGTAAAAAATAGAGATGCTTTTAAGATTTAAAAAGGTAATTAAAAGGTAAAAGATACATTGCTTTACAAATCAGGAATAAAAGAATTCATGAGCGTCTTTTCTGAACATTTATCTTGAGCAGGCGTGCTGTTACACTAAAGAAAAGCAAGAAAAGAAATACAAAAATCAGAAAGGGGGAGAAACAGAAGTAGTAGCAAACCCAAGGGCAGCTAAATGCAGCAGTTAGATACTAAACACCTAACACACACTAAAGCTTTACAAGGCCATGTTTGTCTGGAAGCTGTGCAAATAGTCCACAACACAAAGTTCTTTAAGGTGCCATAGCTGGTGGCCTACAAACTAACCTCTGCCAGCAGCTGCACACAGGGCAGCAGCTGCGAAGCCCAGCACTCCACCTGAACCATGGCAGGCAGCTCTGCATCCACACACCTGCATCGGGCACAGCACACCAAACAAGAGCCATGGTGTCACCCCACTGCAAGCCCCACTAATTACTGAAAAATGAACAGCTGAAATCAGGTGGCAAAAGCTTGTTCATATAAAATGGACAATGTGCTTTGGCTTCTTCTGTTCATTCAAATGGCTCTCCCTATTTGTCAGTCATATTATCTATTGATAGATCATTTGCATACTGTTCATTTCTCCCAGTAAATGATATGAACATGTTAATTATCCAAACATACAATGTACCTATAAACGTCTATAACTTCCTCAATAGCTGTGCAAATTAACCCACTCTGCTCTGCACAGCTCCTTCCATGAAACAGGAATTTATGGAAACCCCGATCAACAAGTAAACACCAGTTTTAAACTAACTCTAATAAACTGAAAACAACACACTCGACAAATACAATCTTTTAATATAAATTTTGAGTTTCTTTTATATGTATTACTGGTTTTAAGTTAGAAAATACTTTGCAATTAATAACATCCTTCCTTCAGCAAGTCATTCCCTCAAAGAAGTAACTGAGACAAAGCTCACACCAGTGCATTTTTAAGAGACGCCAAGTGACACCAGACAGTTTTGAGTCAGTCTCTAATACAACCATGCAACAGCATGCTGATGTTAGAGTATCTGAAGCTTATATTGCCATACTGGTCTTGTCAATGAGCAGTGAAAGAATCCCAAGCAATCAGGGTCCACAACATGCCTGTCACTACAGACCTCTTTAGACTAATCAGCTAAAGAACTATTATTATTTATGTAGTATCACCCTACAAAGGCATATTGCACAGCTCATGAAGTGAGGACACAGCAAGTCCTGAACATCCAGAGCATGTCATGAAAAACTGCTGCAGATGGAAACTTAATCTCTTGAGAAGGTTCCACTGGTAAAGTGACATGGCTTTCTGGAAGTTTTACCCATCTCTTCAAAACACTAGTGCATTTGGATTTCTCATTAAAAAATCCTTCTTTTATAAATAAACACAAGCATCAAAAATTTACAAGCATGAGTCAAGAACCCTCCTGTCTGGGAGGGTGGATCCTTGCTTGAAGGGACCTTTTATAACTTGGCTGGAAAGCAAGAGGATGCATATTGAGTAAAACAACCAACGTCACTAACACTGCTTCCCAAATCACAGCTACTCTGCAATAGCATTTACTACATGAGAGAACACATTCTTACTTGAAGAGCAACTAAAGGCTATTCAGTGCTAAGTTAGAGACATGAAAAATGACATTTACTGAAAATGGAAAGGCTTCCCAAAGTAGCCCTTGATTAAGAGGACGTAGTTGAAGTAGCAGCCATTTTCCCCCAGTTTGGGTCCACACAATAAAGGAACACATATAAAGTTAGAACTCGCAGGGTAAGGAACCATCCTGCTACTGAAGAGCTTAGAACAAAAGCAACTAAAACAAAGAAGTTTACAAACGAAGACATAAAACAGTTAACAAATGCAGCCAACAGAAACTACCAATAGTCATCAAAAATATCAATTACTGAAAAATGTCATCTCTGACTCTTCCACTTAAAATTCACATTTTCATTAGAAAAAGAAAAACCATGCCTAAAGGAGATTAAGTCTAGTCTGATCACCTACAAACTAAAACTTTTCCATTTGAAACACAGACTTCTTTTTCAAGTGACAATTGAAAAACTGTTTCACAATGTTCCAATTCTAGTCTTTCTGTAACTTTAATCTGAATTGCTGGTATCACAAGCATGGCATCTTCATATGCAGTTGCTGAATTAATCCTACTAGTAAATACTATACTGACCTTTCAAATACATTCTTCAGCATTAGAAGGATATTAGTTGGGAATTTTTTTAGCTCATAGATCAATTTTAATGTTTTAAAGGATAACAGTTTCTTACTTCAAAGAAAACAGCTCCTTAAAAATAAGCTGATACTTTTATTTTACATGCTATCCAGCCTTTTATATACTCTACCTTGGGATCGCTAACAGACATTATTAATAGCAGATTAAGTTTTAAAATCTGTTCTATATGCAAGATATATACAGTACAATTCAAAACAGGAACAACATGATAAACTACTCTGTCTCTCTCAAAATGTCACTTCCAAGGCCTGTGGACACCTTAGACACAAAGAATTTAAAAGAATATTTTTGTTCTTCTGTTACCAGTATATCATAGATAGAACAGTTTTACAGTAGCAGATATTTTTGCAACAAGTTTCCCCACATCTTGTTGACTACAGCACTTCACAACTCTCCTCAATCAGCTTTTGTAGAATCTTCTGAAAACTTGTTTTTCTGTCTATGTTAAGTTTTCTCACATCCCCCACATGTATCATGTCTCTCTCCCTCTCTTTCAAGTTAAAAGCTTTATTTTGTCCCTCTCACAACTACCTTAAAAATAATTGTAGATTGGAAAGGTCAAGAAATATTTACTTAATTTACAATCCTCCCACTAAATTTTATCTGCATTATTATGAATTAGCCTAAAGATAACATTTCAATGAATATTTGCAGCTAAATATTCTCCAATTTCACCTTTTATTTTTTTCCCTTAATAAACTGGAGATTTTATTACTTCTTACTTTTCACTTTACAGTCTGCAGGATAGACAGTCAAAAGAACAGAAAAACAAAGTCCAAACAGCAGGTTTACTGACATACACTCCCTAAATTTCCTGTTGGTTATTTCTCACAGTGTTCCAGTTTGCTGCCTGTTTACTGGTATTGAAAGGGAAGGGGGGATTTCCTCTGGTTTAGCAAGGAGAATAGTCTCACCAAAGATAAACATGCAAGGGGAATACAAAAAATGAATATACAAGACAACTACACAGGTGGAAGGGTACAATCTCCTGTTCACAACACTGAGCCACTACATTGATTCAGCTGTCACATGAAAGCTCATACTAACACTATGTCTGAGAAAACCTTTAAAGTGCTTGAAGTCCAGAAGATGCATAAAAAGAGACCCTACAAATGTGATACAAAGATAACCTAGTAAGTGACCAATAGCAATAAAAAAATTGATAAGCTCTCTTCACCATGTGCCAAAGGAGAACAAGTGAATTACCTCCTCACTATATACATATGCTCCACACATTTATATAAATATACCCCACAGGAGTAGCTGTTAAGTATGAAGAAATACTTCTAGATCCACCTTGGATTTGTACTGGTACACACCTCGTATGAGGCACTAAATCACAATTACTTCACCACTTGACTAAAACATATCCATTGCAAATTTCTGCACGCATTCTTCAGAAGAAACCCTGAGAAAAACTAGAGAAGACGTATATTAGGTATATAGTCAAGTGCAATTTTATATATGCAATTTTAAAAGATCAGATCTTCAACAAAATAAGGAAAAACCATATTTGAGATGTGTCTGACAACTAAACACAACTATAGTTGATTTTCTGTATTGATGGTAAAATAAAGAAATCAGAGGCATACCCTCTTTGCACTTGGGCTTACTTCTAAAAAGATTTGCTGGACCTTATTTCAGTTCTTTATTGACTCCACCTTAAGCTAATGCCTTACTTAAGAAACATTTACCCAATGGTCATTTTATCTGCTTATAAGCAGTAATAATAAAACCTATCATGCCTGCACTTAAAATAAAACTCTGGAGAGATGCTTGTTTTTCCATTTATCTAAAATATTTAAGAGTTCATTTGCCACAAATCAATTAAAACAGAGGATATCCAAAAGGTGACTGCTACTTTTGGTGATGGTAAGATACCTAATGCTGTCCCCACTACCGACCCAAAAGGCCCTTTCAGCAAGTTGATTCCCCTCGCCAATTCATTTCAAAAAGTGCCCCTAATACATTGGAACATTTTCCGTTGGCTTTGTGAAATTAATCAGCTCAGGGAAAAGCCACACCAGAACTCAGGAGAAGACAGGGAAGGCTGCACAGCTGTGAGTGAGATTGCCCTTTTCATTGACAGCAAACTGTTAGATCAGCCTGATCCGCTTGTAAAACTGCACTCAAAAATCGAACCAAAATCTCCTCTCCCTCCCTTCTGTTGCAAAGAGCTTCAAGCACAGATTCCAAAGGCCCTTAGAAGAGGTTCACTTATTATTTCTTATGGAAAATATACACAGAACAATTTCCTGGGGCATTACTCAAGCAAAACAATGTTATCTGCAGCGATAAGAAAACAAAGAGAGAGGTTAGAGGCTTTTATGTAAATAGTATTCTGGATCCCAAACAGTATTATGGAGCAGTGCTTAAACATAAGCGAGCAGAGATTGTGGGGGAAGCCACAGTACTTAGCTGCACACCAACCCCTCCAGTCTTTTCTAACCAAAACTCTGTACTTGGGTACAGAAACTGACTTTTATTTCACGTATAAACACCAAGTCCCAGGTCATCTTTTGCTGTACAGGGCTGATTAGAGATGCAACTGGGAGCTGCATATGCCCTGCAGAGCTGCTGATATGACAGGTTACACAGTGCTCACAGGTACTGTATGTGTATCCAGCCCCTGCTGCTAACCCCTGAGGCAGCCATGGCTCTGTTACTACACCACCAAAGACCACATTCCTGTTGGTGTATTTTTACTCTCCTAGCAGAAGCACTTGAAGTGAAGCAAGTTTTCCATACACAGAAATAACATGGGGGCTGTGAGCAATGAGAATACTCACATCACTGATAAAATTAACATCTCTTCTACAATTCTTGCAGATTTGACTTACACAGCTGGCCATTAAGACAGTTCCACAGCATTAGCTACCCTGCCTTGTAACACAATGAGAGCACAGAGCTGCGACAGGAGGGCACATTTCACACACCACAGGTACAGCTGCCATTTGCCAGTTCACACAGGCCAGTCGTGGCATTCCCCTTCTTTAATGACACAATCTGAAACTTCCAGGCACGACTTTGCATGTTTCACTTGGATTGTAGATTTTTTTGAAACAAATTTTTACAACTGAGAACATGTCCACTCTTAAACACTACAGCAAATTTTTTAAAACTGCCTGTTCTTTTACTAACCTCTATGAAGCATTGTGATGCATACAGTCATTCACAAACACTTCAACAAGTCGGTTGTGGTTTTCTTCTACAATTGTACTCATCTTACACATCTAAAAAGACAGTTCTGAAAAGATTTCTAAAATACATTTGAAACCATTCTGATGGAAACTAGATATTTTAAAAGATGTCTCACAGAGCATATATTTGTAAAGTCCTATTTTCAGCTCTAAAACAAAGCATATACTGAGTAAATATTTTGACAGTTGATATGATAAATATTTTAATAACAAACAACAACAAAAAATTTCATCACCTGAATTTCTCACAAAAATTTTAGGTCAGCTAGATGCAAACCCAACTAGCTGGTATTATAAAAATAATATTTTAGGATTTCAATGCCAGGAATAGTTTTTTTTTGCTTGGTCTGTCTGTTGGAGAACTTCTGAGATGTGGTTATACTTAAAAATAATTGTCAGGCTCAGAATTTCACCTAAATTCTCACCAAAACAACAACAACAAAAAATCTTAAACAGCAGCAATAAGGAACAGAAAGTAAAAAGAAAAAAATAATAAACACCACTCTCTCAAATTCAAACACAGGAATAGAACAAACCACCTTAGTTTTAAAAAACTATTGAGCTCCTCAAATTCTATGGTGCATTAACACCACATCTGCCAACAATAAGCAAGTAAAGGTTTACAATGTTTTTTCAAATAATTCTATTGTTTTATTACCTGTTTGGTCAGCACCTGCCTTCTGCAGCATACCCAACTGGTAAACACAGTAGTTCTTTTGCTCTATTCCAGCAGAGCAGCTCATTCCATTACCAAGATACAAAAATAGAAATAAGCAGATAATTTAAAGAGGATTCAGCTACTATCTGCTATTGTAAAAGCATGATCCCAGAACAGACTCTAAGTCTTCATTTCGTAAATGATGACATCACACTATTAAGCAATATTACTCAGGCACTGCTGGTTTCCACAAAATCACTCCTAATAGTCACCATTTGGCACTATTTAAGGACCAAGAGAGGAAAATTCATCTTTAACAGTCAGACTAGTTTATTCTATGTTTATTATCCTCATTTACTCAAACTATCAACAAAACACTGAACAAAGATTAATGTATCTGTTTTGTCTACAAACTTCAACCAGCTTACAGCACTTTCTTTTAACCTGACACAAAGACAATTCTATTTCTTCTGAAGCTACAACATGTGGAAAAAATATTATTTAAATTGAGAGCTATAAAGAAATTAGAATATAGCATGAAACAGGTTGGTGAGATATACCTGTGGAGATATTAAATTCGCAGTGATATCCCACTATAAACTCCAGAGCTGTTGTACAGCATTCCAAGATAAATGAGGCTAAAAAACCTTTGCCATCAGACACCATGAGCTTCTGATCAGTTTTCAGGTATATAGGCAGCCATAACAGACTTTATTGTGTAGGCAGTCCTCAATAACCCACAGCATTAGAACATTAACTTGTACTAATTTGCTGTGCACAGGAACAACTTGTTTAACAGATCAGAACTGTCCCTGCTTTCCTCAGCTGCCTATTTTACTCAACCTGATGCACTGAAAAAAGTGGTTCATGTTACAATCAGAAAGGCTAAGAGAAGTCTTTCCAAGGAAATCCCTTTTTCCCCCACCACTACCACAAGTGTAATTCCCTAAGGCTGTAAGTTCATCACCCAGTAAGACAGATTAATGCCTCCATCTCCCACCACTGCAGGAAGACAGGAAAAAAATGTAAAAGCCATACTCATTCTTGAAAATATCCAACCACACAGCAAAGGGCAAAAGCTACATCTGACAGCCAGCAGAATCCAAGACCATAAAGGCTCAAGACTGCACTATTTTAGCTGAAGGCAAAAAGAAAAAAAAGTAAAACAATTTTCCATTACCACCCAGCTGTACTATCTGAAAAAGGAACATGAAACTAATTCTACTTTTTATTAGCACAATACACTAATAATATTTAGCCACTAACACACAGTAAAAAATTTAAAAAAAGAAATCATATAAGCAACCTTACCCATGTTCTTGAAATTGAAAATTCTCTACACAACATCCACATTCTTATTTGACTTATTTACATAATGTCTACTAAAAATGTGCAATCTTCAAAACACTAAAAAAGTGGAACATATACTGTTTTGAGACAAAAAAAAACCTCTTAGAAGGAAAGCCTTTGAAAACTTAGGAGATCAGAAAAACAGGGAGAGAAAAGATGACACAAAACTCATATCTTGCACTGCAGTCACAAGTTTCTGTGCAGCACACTTCTGTCTAGACAACTTAATGCCTAATTTTATGTGCATTACAGTTTCAAAACTTAAATATATTCTTATCCCAGAAAGAGGAGGGGAAAAAGCCACACAGGCACACAAAGACAAGAAGAAATCCTAAAATTAGAAATCCTGAAAAATTGCTTCCACATAGGTCACTAACAAATGATAATGCGTCAGTGATAAAGTAGTTCTAAAGCTCAAGACACCACAGTCATAGGAACTCCAATAAAAAGGCCTTTTATAATCAAATTTGTCAATTTAACAAAATAATTGTGATCTGAAGAAAGAGCTTAGCAATCAGTTTCCACCAGGTTGATGACATGGATACATACAGTACTCAGGATGTAAAACATGTGTCTCTTCGTCTTCATCTATTGTCTGTCCTAGTGAAAACAGTCTGACCCGTCTCATCTTCAGCAGCCTTGGGGAGCTTTCACGGGCTGGACCCCCAACATCCAGAACATCTCCAGAAGCAGCAGTGGGAACAATTTTTTTCAGGAATTCCATTTTTACATGCCCTCTGTGTTCTCAGCAGTTATGCTTCACTTCACAGAGCGTGGCTCCCACATGAACTTCCTTGAGCACAGAGGTGGACTTCTGGTGATGTCATGTTTAAACCTGGGTGGTGCCAACAGCAGCGTCAGTTGCCAGCCAGCTGCTCCAAGGCAGATTCTAAAGACATTTAACTGTGTGGACTGATAAGAAAACCAAACACCGCCAAGCCTATATATTAACCAACGCATGCTAAACTCTGCATGCCAAGGAGACACTATTTAGCACTGCAAAAGTTTTAAGCCCTAAGAAAATTTGCAACACATTTGCAAACTCCTATCTGACAGAGTTCAATAGCTCTTCATTTTCATGAAGTGCACAGAGAGCGTTCTTCTGTATTTGAAAGATAACATTTATCATTCAGAAAGTCCAGGCACTTTGTTTTTAAAGCTGGTGTATAACATCACCATTCACATTCTCACATAGTTTTAGCCACTAACTACAAAAATACTAACTTTTATTATATTTATGTTCTGTTTTGCAGGGACTCTGGTGCTATTTTTACCACTTAAAATATTCGCACCACCTTCCAGAAAACTACAAGTACAGAAATAACCTGTCTCTTGCCCAAACATCCACTTTATCCCTAGGGCTACTTCTCCATACATGCCTGGTTTAGCTGAATTTTTTGGTTTTATTTCGGGAAGTTTAAATGTTGTTTTATATTTAGCTTAAAGAAGCCAGAAAGATGACTTGCATTTGGAGCAGAAAGTCCAAGGACAAAACAAACAGATTATCATAAAGAAGAATGTTCCTTAAGGCTTTCTACAGTTGGGAATACGTATAATTGTTTGATTTAAAATATTCTTTTATTTACTACACTTACAGTGGAGATAGACACTGTACTAGGCAATATTCCTACCTCATTTACCACCAAAGACTGTACACACTGCTCAGAGGAAATACACTAAATTCTCACTCCAAACATCTCAGTGGCAGCCTGCATGATTCTGTTATTTTTATGAAGGCAGCACAGTGTCTAAGACATTGCTGAATGCATGCAACACAACTATCCAAACTACACATGAAGCATAGCACACTTCTATACATTCCTCAAAAGCAGGCATTTAATCTGAAATTCACTACTGTTTAGCTCTTAAAAAGAAAAAAAAAAGTCTATGAAAGGTATGCAGCATAACATGTTTTAGGTCTCAGAGTTCCAGTTACATGCTGACAAGGGGCTGCTCAACTGGATTAAGCTGTCAGTCTTACTCAACTGCCACGTATGTTGTTCAGAATGCCACAACTTGAAAAAGTTGGTACAAGTTCATTAAAGCTGCCACCTAAGATATTTTTTCAAGTTCTATATAGACTGAAAATGTCTTTTCTATTCAATTCTGCATTAAAATCCCCAGATATCCAGGTTAGTCCAAATTCCCCTTGTAAATGAATATAAACATTTACACAATTTTTTCCTTATAAATGAATACAAGATTCTGACCATATCATAAGAGACATATTGCAAGAATACCACCTCCTGCAGGGAGATCAAGCAGAAAAGTCCCCCTATAATGATTTCATTCACAGTGTTTAACCCACAATACAAAAAAAAAATTACAGAGAAGTGGGTTTGTGCATTTTCAGAACAATAATAAAGATACCACAAAGACAATTTGTGATTACAACAGATCATGAGTCATTACAAGGTCAAGCCATAATTTATTCATAATAGCATTATTTTCTATAGAAGTCCTTTTTTTTTTTTTTTGCCCTTGACATCTTGCCACAAACCTACTTTGCAGTTCCTAGCATTTGGGAGCAATAGAGCAATCCAGATGCTTCCGTGAGACTGAGAATGCTTCCAACTATCCACCTGCCAAACTGGAGTTTGTAGATGGGGCAACCAGATATTTCACTTTGTACCTATCTTAAACACCCTCTGAAAGGCTCAAACTTGGTATCAAAGTGCTCTTAACCACGCTATGGAGGTTTTATTATGTGTGTGGACTCAGGGTGGAGTAGACATGTGAAGTTCAAGCACCTAGTACACCACTTACCATTAAGTGCACAAGGTGTGACATTTTACACAACATGTGGCGTATGTGAGGTAGTCATGAATTTAAAAAACAATTAGGTGTTGAATCTATAGTTTTTGTAAAATTAGAAAACAATAGCCTTTCAAGTCATAGGACACATAAAACACAAGCAATTAAAACCACCCTCCAGACACGTGGTCATATTTCAAGACGAAATCTGATAAACTAATAAAGCTTATACAAAACAGATGTATCAAAAAGCTTTTGACTGATTTTTCCTTCAGGATGGCTTTTGACTCTTAAGAAAAGAACATCAAGAAGTTTTCTACAGAAGATAGCTGGGGATACACACACGTATATTTATATACGTATATGGATGGCTGGAGGTTAACTCCAGGACTTCCATGCTTCACTACATTCTATGAAAACAGTATTTTATAAAAAATGAAGGCAAGATACAAGGTTTATGGTTTTGCCTCGGTATGTCATTTCACATACACTCCTCCCTCACATTTGTTCTTACCATCTTCTTAAACAGTACAATGTACAATTGTGGGTTCTATACAACCTAAGCAAGTTTTACAGATTATCTGTCAGTGTAAAACATATCAGAACTCTTAAAATTTTTATACCTGAATTTATGTTTAAACAAAACCAAAATAGGCAACAATAAGCCTTATTCAATAAGTTTTAACACTTTCTTATTCTGGAACCTCTAAACAAAAAGACAAAAAACAGAAGACTTGGTCTTAAAACTGTTATATGCATTACAACAAGTTCTTTGATGTCTTTTCACACATATTCCACTTCGGTTACACTCAAAGGATGACTTTGATTTTGCACTGAAGTGCCTGCTGAACTCATTCAGGCTTCCCCTGCCACAGTTCTTGATGTTTGTATCACTGGCTGGCAAGACAACATCTGAGCTCTGCACCTCTCACTAACAGGAACCCACATGAGCAGAACTTTGCATCAGAAGGGATTGCAAACAGATCATGAAACATGCAGAAGTATAATAGTGGGAGACCCAGTGAATGAGCACAGCACAATAGCACTTCCCAGAGCACTGTCTCCTTGGATTAGACCTTTCAGAACACAAACAGCCAAGCTGTTTGGCAGGGGTGCCAAATAGAAAGCCATGTACATGGGAATTCCACTGAAGCAGGTGAACCTGCTGACGGAGGAACATCCCAAGAATGACAAATACTGAAAAAACAAAACACGGTCAATGAAAAAAAACATCCATGTGAGAAAAAACTACCTGCAAGTGACTTGAATTCACGTGTGCAGAGAATTCCTAGAATTAACAATAATAATAGTAAAAGACAATTATAAACCAGACAAGACACTAGGAAGTACAATTTTGGAAGACTGCCTAGAGGGCCTATAGCCTACCACAAACAACACATCATTTGGCAGGTCTCTTCCCGAGCAAGCGTGCATTGCACACCCACAGCTTTGCAACACGAGATGTTTCTACAACTGCCCCACTGTGCCAGAGAAACGCCAGCCCAGCCCTAGCTGCTGTGGGAGAGGGGGCAGGGGTTTCTTTTCTGTTTAAGGCGTAAGGCGGCAAGAGGGCGCAGGAGGGCGGGGGCAGCGCGGTGCCCCGGTCTCGCCAGGACCCCGCAAGGCGCGGGGCGGGAACACCGCGGCTCTCCAGGGAGCCCCGGGCCCGCTCCCGAGGGCTGTGCCCGCAGCGCCCCCCCGCGGCCTGAGGCCGCACCGCGCCCCCTCCGCCCGGCCCGAGCTGCCGGCCCGGCCCGGCCCACGGCCCTCACAGCGGGCTGCTTTCAACCTGTCAGTGCCGCACAGACCGCCCTGGCACAGGAAAGAGGACAACTGCGCCCGATTTCACGGGCCCCCGCAGAAGGCAACAAGTTCAGGGGAGCTTGCTTAGCACGGTGGGAACGTGTGCTCCAAAATACAGCCATGTTAAGCAAACTCCCTGTCCGCCCATGCGGGAGCCACTCTGCCAGCCACCCTGGCACCACCCGAGCTGGGATTAAGGCCCGTTCGCAGCTGCACACCCCACACTCACAGTCAGACGAGGTCTCCCTGTAGGCTCTATCCCAGGGCTCCCATAGCAGAGTTTCAGACGTCCAGATCCTCAAAATAATTTAACCATGGTGCAATAATTAAATCACAAAACAACAGCTGGAGCTGGTGCCTCGGGGGAGGGACCCTGAGCAAAGGAACCCCTGGCGTTTATACCCTCACAGTGCAGGCGCAGGGATGCCTGGGGTCTTCCCGCTGAGTCCTCGGCCGCCTGTCTCTGAGTGTCCGGTGCCCTGGCTGGCACCACAGGTCCCCATGCCCTTCGTGGTGCAAAGGGTCGCCAACTCACGTCCTCTTGCCTCAGGCTCCCGGCTCCGCAGAGCTCAGCCTGCAGCTGCACACCGAGCCACATGTTAGGAATGTATTCCTCAACAGCCGTGCTGGCAATATGTCCATTGGTACAACCTCGCTGGCAAAGGACACAGCTGGAGGCATTCCTGTGCCAGAAAGTGGAAGTTCACACTGCAGACCTTGGTGCTTTAAAGGTCTTGTCCAACCTGAATGATTCTATGATCTCCCCTTCAGGTAAACACTGCCATGGGGTGGGCACATCTATTGGCACACAGATCCTGTGCTTTCTCCCAGTTTTGCAGCAACAGGACAACGTTAACCAGACAGAAAAACATGTTCGGGATACAGAGTAGACGGGGCCGACTGACAAGGCGATTAAAAAATGGTTTCTTGCAAAATCAGTCTCATGGAAGGGTGAGATGGTAAGGTTGTTACATCCAATGCCATCACATAAGCAGCCATTTTAATTTTAGTTACAATGTCTTTTATATATTTCTTATCCAATCAACTACTTCCACAAAGCTTGCTAGCATCTTCATAAACCAATCATTAATTATTTTACATGATTCTGCTGCAATGCGTCTCTTTTTATTCAATCATATAACTCTACAGAAACTTATTGCTGTATCTTCTACTTTTTACCAACTCTGTAACAAGTTCCATTACCAGACTTTAAAATTTTCTACTATCTTGCTTAGTATATTTATTTGCTTACACGAGGCATTATTTCTACTTGGTTAAAACATATTTCTGCTTAAGCTACAAATCTTTATTCTTACTTTGTGTGTTTCATTTTTCTGTTCTAAACCTTCAAGCTTTCTCCAAGGTCTTAGGTCAAACATTGTAACAATCTCTATCTCTGAGCTTGTATGCTGGAGGCCTTGGGAGCTCTCTATGCCTATATTTTGCACAATGACACCAAAACAAAACCAAAACCAAAAACCCACAAACAAACAAAAAACCCCACAAAAAACCACCAACACACCCCTGCAAAAAAACCTAACACCCCACCAAAACAAGAACCTACAAAGCAAAACTATCCTTCCTGCTTGGACAGTGGTATTGGGGCATCACCAAAGGAGTTTCAACAGGAAAGACCCAGCAGCAAAAGAAAGGGTGCAAGCTTTGCCTTTTGAAAGAGTGAGCAGGCCAAGCGATGCACAGTGGTCTCTATCTGTTTGCAGCTTTTCAAGAAATGTTAATATTCCTTGAGATTAAGGGTGTTAACTATGCATTCCATACTGAACATAGAGTATAAAACATATTGAACACAGCACCAGTGTGCACCAAATAAACATGACTGTTCTTACTAGCTTCCTCATTTCAACCTGACATCACTGTTTCATGTGGAAGTAAACCTGCTAAGAAAATAGACTAACTACAGGAATACCCCAGTATTTAGGAGAAAAACCCAAGTACAGGAAGTTTCTTCTTGATACTTAGAAGAGAAGACAAATTTAAGACTATTTGTAATAGCTTGTTGTATCCCACTAAAAAAAATCTACTCTTAAAAAAAGTTACGATACAAGATGCACAACTGAAAGCAGAATAAAACAGTAGAGCTAGAAATCCAGCCTACAGGTATAAATCCAGCCTACAGGCATAAAGAAATCCAGCCTACAAGTATAAATTAACACACCTGCTTTAAACTCACAAGAGGTAGTGGGCACTGGACATCCATGCTATACCTGCTAGGCAAATCGTAGGAGACTCAATTTCACACAAAAGCCTGCATGGGTAGAGAAGACAAACCCTGTTTCTTCCTCTGTATATGCTGCATTTTTTTTAAATGGCAAGCTTTTTTACTTTAGAACTACAACTGTCACATAGCTTTGAGCAAAGAACATAGCCTAGAAAAACACACACATAGGGAGAGAACAGTGTACCTCTCATATTGTGGAGTCGTCTCATCTTTTGGCAGTTTGCACTAACCACTTGTAAGGACCTAACATATTTAAAGGAATCAACTTGCCATGTCTTTTTCAAACTTTAAAAATATATTTAAGAGGCCATCCTTCATATAACTCACACTTAACTTTACAGTTAATTCGTAAGCTACTTGGCATTAATGGTTTCCTTGGTTCCATTCAACTAAAGTAATTTCACAGAAAAAAAACAGGGACAAATCAATGCACAATTTTGCAATACACCCTCTCTATATGAGTGCAAACTTCTTGTAGCTAATATTTTGCATACAAAATACTTTAAAATTAAGCCATTTAACCTTTTTATAGTTTTGGTTTACTGCTTTTTTCAATGTGAAAATGTAAACAGTTTCAGTTATCTCCACACTTTTCTTAGACACACCTAGCTATTTCCTGAGAAATGAAAGAAACAAACAACAGTCAGTTTCTGGTAAAGTTTCGCTTTTCTTTCAATCACTTAAGCTGTATTTATTTGCTTTAAATGGGGCTGGAGAGCCTTTCAGAACAAGTTGTGGGGCTTTTTCTCTGGAAGGTTGCAAATTTCTGGGAGTGATTTGAGGGGAAAGTTTCAGAGTTTGGTTTTGATTATCTAGCATTAGAATGAAAAAAAATACAAACATCTGTCAAAATATATCCATCAGCAGTTAAACATAAACTTGTTATGTTCACTGACTGAACACTGTATTATTCTGTTTAACAGAAAAGCCCCCAAATTCTTACCATTTATGTACTAAGTTTTAACTGTTCTTATCTTGAGGTCACATGCAACAATACAATGCTTCCCTGAACTCATTAGGAGTTCCTGAGAAGACCAAGGTATTGTCTACCCCACCGCTTCTACAATCCTCAGTCAGACTTCCTGTTGCTAACCTCTTGCTTGTTCCAAGTACTGATATATTGCACAAGATCTTCCAAACTATGCAGCATAACCTGAACCATACCCATTTCCACACAAGGAGAAACAGCAAGAGAAGACATCATTACACAATCCCATAACAACAGAAGTGGCCAGATCTTCTTTTCTTATAAAATAATTTAAGTGAATTACGACAGTCTTGATGCTGATATCTCTATATAAAGGACATTAAAATAAGCAACATCTTAAAACCAAAGGTTTGTTGCCAGAACAACAATGGTAATACTGCTGTGAAATTGGATCTCTAAGCAATTGAGACTTGAAAACTTTTACCAAAAGCTTTTTTTTAAGTGCTTTACAGAAAAACAAGAGTTGCCAATTGTTAATGCATAGAACAGCCAGAACAGACAGACAGTGATAACCAGAGACCAAGCACACATGTATTTCCAGAATTACTCAAGAACAGTGAGTCAACATGTATTTCTCAAACAAATATTTGGACTATTTAGTTGATTATTTTTACAGCCATTGTCACAGTCTCTGTTAAAGAGTTTCTCTAGCACTACATAAGAGTACACATCTGTAGAAGAATTTCCTCATGTTTGAATCGCAAACTTTTAAAATCACGTTGAAAAAGTAAAAGTCAAATGGCATGGTAATCCATATTCCACTGTTCAAAACAACCATCATTCCAATCCCAAAACTGCACACAGCACACTTATCTTGCTTCCCTTACCAAGCCTAACCTAACTGTAGCTCATTGCTTAAAATTTTATACAAGGCACACATGTTTAAAATGCTACTGACCTGGGGGAACTATCATTATCCTTTTTTTCATTGTGACTTTTCTCCATAGCTTCTATTACTTAAAAAAATAAACATGGTTAATGAGTTCATAGGATAAGCTCCATTTGCAATAACAATGAAAAAGCTCTCAATGCCTACATGAAATACAGGTTCTGTCTTGGTTTACATAGCATTCATCCATCCCATCTATTTTAGTTCTTCTCTTCCAAAATTAACTGGGTTCTTGAAATACGGCCACAGAAAGTTTAATCTACACGGCAAAATAAAAAGTAGAAACTAATATTCAACCTACTTGAAAGAGAACTCAACCCACCTGGGTGGCTGCATTCACCAGTCCATTCATGTGGGTTGATATTCTCAAGTCTCTACTAATTTAGGCTCTGATATACAGACCACAATACTAAACCCCGAAATTCTATATATACTGTATGAATATAACATATGTATCAGTATGAGTATTTAATGTTTCCTTTTGGTGTTGTCTCAGCAAATGGGCTGGACTGTGAATGGAAACATCTGGGTTCCTGTCTTAAGGAGGAGGAAAAAAAATCAGTAGCAACAACCAAAACACCAGATACTGCAGAGAATGCTCCCAGTAGAATTCCACATGGGCCTATGGGCACCACAGTATTGTAGCTTTAAATACATAAACATTTACAAAATATCATTCATGTTTAACATAAAACAAGAAAAGAGGCAGAGAATTTACAAAATATCATTCATGTTTAACATAAAACAAGAAAAGAGGCAGAGAATTTGCACTTTTACAATTTCTATAAAGGAAAGAGAATAAATATAGTTTAGGTTTGGTGAGGTTTTCGTTTCAGGGCTTTGAGCACAGGAGAGGAAATTCTAACTTCCAGTGTTAAACATGAAGATGAAATCTAATTCCCTATTTGGGAAGATACAACATAGTTGGATGAAACAGGGGTCCAACTAAGGTACTAAATTAAAGTTCAAAAATGTTTCTAGGAAGAAGGGGAGAAAAATAACCTCTAAGTTTGAAACCAAACAATTTTTTATTATTAGCAAATAACTAAGCACAGTCACTAAATGCACTGCTAGAATAACTAATTGTCAGTATATCAAAGTTGCTAAGTAAACAAACACACAAAGATGAAGGAACTAAACAAAAAAATCGTTGAGCCACCCAAGAGAAAACATCAATTTATGCACAACCATGCAGGTTTGTTTGCTAAATACAGTCATATTATCACAGTAAAGCTTATAAAATTGAAGAGCAGTAAACAAGATCACCTTAAAAAAAATAAAAGAAAAAACCCAGAAGCAATACACAGCACACTAACTTTGCAACTTCAGAAGGACAGTGAACAGACTTTGCTTAAAAGAAGAGCAATCAAGGCAAAGTTACTGTTCCTACACAACAGCTCTGCTGCTCAGGCATTCTGACAGTCACCTGGGGGCAACAGCAAAGCTCAAAGGCACTTCCATGTATCAGCAGTCCTACCCAAGTACCACACCTTCAGGTGGATCTATGGAACAGACATATCATGAGTGCTAAGTTGTAAACTACAGACTAAGACTAAAGAGTGGTGGCATACTTTTTATTCACACCTATCATGAGATTAAAAGAATTGTTATAATTTCTAATGCCAGAAGAAACATATACAAGGTTAGCATGTATTGTAAAAGATTTAAGGAAGTGTCCTTATTATGGAAGAGAACTGCTATATTACCTATCTGAAGGAGAGGTTAAGCCTATTCCTGTCAGAAGCAGGAAGGAAAAAAAATCACCTGCCTTTGAAGAGGAAAGAGGAAACTGAACATGATCACCAAGGAAGGGAAGAATTCCTTTATTTAAAGAAAAGAAGTATTGCTCCAGTCATCTGACAAGAACAGAAAGACTAAAGAACACCTGAGTGCTTTCTTCACTTGTGACTTTTAATAATAAAAGACCAGTAATTGTAATAGTGAAACACAGGAGGATTCTTTTCCAAAATATTTCACAAACTGGAATTACTTCCTCTTAAAGGAAATGTAAAAGAGGTGTGACAAATGTCATTTTGTCCATGCTAGGATTACCTTTCATCACTCACACAGAAGAGCCAATGAAATGTGGTTAAAATTAAGAATAGGAGCTAAGTACATCTGAAAGGGAGAAGGCTCCTTTCCTTACACACCCTGTTATTCCTTCTTTAACTCTGCTGTCTGTTTTAGCCTGAATCCTTATATTCTTTAAGGAGTGGCTCAAACCAAAGAACAGTTCTGCATCACAAGTGAGGCTTGCTGCACTTCACTGTGCATTTCTGAGCCCGAGCGTTACTGAGGAGGAACTAACCATAGTAGAAACAAGAACTTCATGACCACTGGTGGGCTGTACATGGAAATTGCCCTGGGCCAAGTGAGGCAAGATGTATAAAGCCCTGATGAGCAGGGGCACAAGGGAGGGCAACTCAGAGTTTCCACAGGCAAGCTCTGCAGCTACCTAGGAGATATCAGAAGTAGCTACATCACTTGTGCTTTACCCAAACCTCTGAAAAAAAAAAATCATTTTTCTTATCTTTGACATACTTGTTTTGTTTAAAGACATACAGTGTTTTCATTAGCTGCTAACCAAGGAACAAGCACCTTCCAGTTCCTTAAAGATTTCTGGTTTCCATTCCATTATATATCATAGATTCAAACTGTAATATGGAGTCTTTACTGTAACTTGTACAGTTACCCTACACCTTAATGTAGAAGTTACTGTTACTTTTAAATTAAGCACCTCTCCAAGTGAATTGCTTTCAAGCAAAGAGTTGCTAGCTGCAAATGGAGAACAGCAGCATCTCCACAACCAATATATAACAGCTGCCTGACCAAAAAAAGTATTAAAAATGAGAGTTGAAGATATATATGGATACAACTAGCTGTATATATATGTGTATATATACATATTTTAAAAAGGCTGTAATAGTGCAATTTTAAGCAAGAGCAAAATTACTTAGCATACAGAGTTCTTCTCCCCAATATTCCTGCTGATACATAATGAGACTGGTAAAAAAAATTCACCACAGGTCTAGCCCCTTTGAAGGCCAAATGTACTTCATTTTAGGTGTTAAAAAAAACCTAAAGGTAGTGCCTTGTATATTATGCTCAAAACACAAGCAGATTACATATTAAAAAATGTGGTCAAAAGAAAAAAAAACAATCACACTAAAATTTATTGTTCATTATCAAGATACACAGCTGTTCTTTCTGCCAGAAAATAAGTTCAAAAAAAAAAAGCTTTACAAAATGTTGAAAACAAAAATTTATGAATGTTGAATGCTGCCTAAAAAGAAAACACAAACAAACAAAAACAAAGTACAAAGTCCACAGAATCCTATGGAAAGTAAGTCCTACCAGACAGGTTCAACGTTTTTTTTCTCCTTTAGTCTGACAGACACTTTCCCATTTCACAGATTAAGCAGCTCTCCTGTGTCCCTATTAGCATTTCCATCTTTTGGGGTTTGTCTGGTAGAAGTGCCTCAGATGTTCCACATTATTTGAACAACACGAGGCATTGAGTGTGAGGCATTCTGCAAGTCATTTGTCACTACAATTAGGTATGGTCTACAAAGCACTTCAGCAGAAACATACCTCTCTAGTCAGGCACCAGAGTGAGAACAAATGTCCAAATGAAGCAGGAGGCAAGGGGGAAAGCCCACAAAAAGCCTTATTAAAAGTCAGTGAGGCCCACTGATCTATATCTTAATAGAAACTTTGTGATAAAAAAGAAAAATTTCCATTTATTTTTCCAATATCCACTTTAGAATTTATATTGACAGAACCAATGAAACTGCTGAGCAGAGTATCATGTGAGTAATAAGTACTCCTTTAATCCTAAATGCTTATTTAAGGAGAACAAAAAAAGAAAAGGAAGAATAAGATTTTTTTTTTTTTATAAAATACATTTAAAAAACCACTACACTTTTCTCCTCATGATGATCCTCTATTAATTATGCTGGAAAAGAAATTAACCAAACTTAGGTGCTACTCTTGCAAAAATGCTTTTCCAGTATTAACAGGCACATTGATTATTTTGAATACTGTTCAGGAACTGCTTTTACAGAAATAGGTTTCTCAGCATAACTGGTGCTCCAGACAATTTTGCAGAGAAGCCATGTGAGCTTTTCAAGACATGACTGAACAAAGCCCTGAGCAACAAAGTGGATCAGGAAACTGATTCCAGGTAAATTAGCAACACCAAAGAAAAATGGCAGCTGGCACATTTTTCCATCTATATTATTTTTCCTTATCACACATAATTTTAAAGGAAAGCACTTGCATAAATCTCTCTCTGCATTTTCCAACACGAAAATTGACCCTGAAAGACCACTTCTCACTAAAATGAAAAACAAAAAGAAGCCCAGACACAACATGTTTACTACCTGTACAAAACACAGTATGCTTTTAATACAGAAGCCAATAGATACAACATCTGTGGACCCAGTGCTAAGAATATTTGGTTTAAACCCGATTTGTTAAAAACCTGATTGCTTTTTAAACATTTCATAGCAAGCATAAAAAGCACAATAATTACTGAGAAGTATTCCAAAAACTAAATCAGTACTGGACAACCTTGTTCCCAATAAAGAAAAACTACACAACTCGAACATTTGAAGTTTGTAATTGGAGCACATTTTCTATATAAACATATAGAAATGTAGAAACATACATAAGCACTAAAAAATTTTAAAATTAGATAAAACTAAAGTTGTCCCAAGCAGGATAAGCGTGGACAGAAGAGAAACTTACAGTAAAAAATTACACTAATGTTCTCAAATCCTCTGCCTCCATTGTTCTGCGTCATTTTAAAGACTGGAGTTCCTACTCTAATGTTCAAATATCTTGCTATTGAGCAATAGCAAGATACGGTGTTTAAGGTAAACTTTTGCAGCAACAAATTATTATACTTTGAGAGAAGGAAAACATCAGTTCAAAAGTAATTATGGTGTAAAATTCTAAAAAGGGACAGTTAAGCACATCAGCATGTTACATCACTGGAAATTAAAAAAAGTAACAGAAGCAAACATGGGTATGTGATATACTGGAGATGTTCCAAAGGCAGATCCTATCATGCATCCAAATTCTATTTTTTTGTATATTTCTCCTGCACAGAATATATAGAACAATAAAAAATAAAGGAAATTGAGAGTTATGAGTAAATATTATATAACATATATTATTTTAATTATTCATGACAACTAGTTAATAATAAAACGTAAAATATTCTATTACATTCTACAAAATACTACAGAATATATAAATAATAAAATTTTCTTGAATACAGAAGTCCACATAGTGAATAGCATATCAACACCACTTCAACATTTTCATCCTGTCACACCAATGTACCCTCTGCTCTCAAAGGCCAAAAGAAAGCATGGTCTATCAGTTTCACCACTTGACTATAGAAAAGCAGTGTGTTATATTATTTTTGAAGGACAGTTTAGATGTTGGTTGGATCTAGCCAAACTCATTTCAGCTCGGAAGTGCTTTAGTGACAACAGTTGCCCCGTACTTGGCATCAATGCCTAGCTATTCCCTACTGGTAAAATCCTTACATGCAAAGCAGCAAAGCCAAGAGCATCTGAACATGTCACTGACTCAGGAAAGAGAACTCTGACTAAGGAGCTAGAGGCGCTTCCACCCCAAAGCGTTCCACGGCTCCGGGACGGCCCTTGCCAATGAACTGCAGTACCCGGCTTCACCCACACGGGGGCAGCGCGCAGGGGCCCGCCCGCACCCCCAAAGGCGGGAGGGCTCTGTTCCCACCAGCTCCGACCCGCACGGAGCACTGACGCTCGAGAAAGAAAACCCGAGAGAACTCTCGAACATACAGAAATTACACAAAAGAAGTACTAACTCAACACAATTCGAGAATTACTAAATGCACAGAAACAACATCTGGCTTCGGAAGGCCCCAGGATGCAGATGACAGGGAGGCTATTTGCCCTGTTCCTGACCTCTTCCTTAGACATTCACTTTTGGCCGTGATCAGTTACTACACTGCATTAAAACAAATGTTCTTGTTGGACTTAACACACTACAGACAGTCCTCTAGTCAGACAACTGGTATCTGAAGTAGCAGCTCAAGGTGTGTTAACAGCACAACACAGACAAGCAAAACAGAAAGAGATAGATGAAAATCTATTTATGACACTACTGTGAGAAAGACCTTACCACTTAGAAGCCATTGTTAACCACTGACGAGAGCTATCACACTTAGGTTGGATCCATCAAGACATTCTCCCCACGAGTCCAATGTTGTGCTTCGAGATGTAAGAGTAGACAAAGATGTAAACAGCTTTGAGTCGGCTGGTACGTAGCCAAAAATTGGAGAAAGATCACCAAACACAGTATAAACAAATGAAATACAGAACTCTGAAAAAGAAACGAGAAAAAAAAAAAATCAAACCTCAGACATTTAACAGAGATGTCAACAATTTCCCAATGCTTTAGAATTCTAAATGTATCATTGAAAAGTTAAAAATGATAAAAATCTATTTGTTACATTTTTCTTCAAAATTGCTGCTCTGCTTAGAAGCTAATTATTCTTAATGATTTTTTTCACCATGAAAGAGAAAAATTAAAACTGACACCAAAATAACATCTGGTTTCCCATGCTCAGCATATTCTGCATGCATCCATTCCACTTTAGTTATAACCATATTTTTATTAATCATATCTAACCACTCTAAAATGCAAGTAATTCTGAATCAATTTTTTCATATTACTCCTTTTATTAATTTCTTTTCTGATTTTTTTGTTTTTTTGTTTTTTTTTTTCATCTGCTTAGTTAACAGAAGGATGTGGTCAGAAAAAGAAACAAAACAATACTTCAGAGCTGGGTCTTCCTAACAAAGCCTCGAGAACTTCTGCAGAATCCTTCACAATAGAAGTTTGTATGCAGCTGAAATACTTGCCACAGCTTGCCTAAGCAGCAGTTTCTTTTTGTTCTTCTATAGTGCCAAACTACAGTCAAAGAAAGCACTTTAGGATTTTTAAATTTATCCTGAAGGCAGATCAAGCACTTTCAACTGCTTTTAACAAGTCAAGTCTCATCATGCAGCAGCAGTCCACCACTCTGGAACATCTAGTTTATATGGGGAAGTTTTTTTTTCTTCTTTTTAAAATTTGTAGCTTGAAAAATTCCAGGAATTTTTAAATTCCATAGCTTGCAAATTTTCCAGGAAAAATTTGTAAAAAACCCTGTACATCCAACTTGATTTTCAGTGCTCTGATGCAGCACAAATGTAGTAGTTTCCTTTAAGTATGTCTGAACTATTCAATCATCATCAATTCTTTTATGTACAATTTGTTCCACTTCTTAATTAGTGTTTCCAAAAATACAAAAGAGAGACCCATATAAGTGCAATCTAAAAGTAAAAAGCCACATCCTGAAGATTTTAAGATGTAAAAGAGAGCTTAAAAGTGGGACTGTGAGACAAGCAAGAAAATTAGATAAACTTTTGCAAATAGGAAGCAACCTGATGTTTACATATAAATTGGGAATGTATTAGGTAACTCCTTGGAAAACGAAGTCAAGTGTTTCAAAGACTTGACCAGTTAAAAAGGGAAGCATTTAAAGACAGACAAAATCCTGACTGTAAATTTTACATGTTAAATTTTGCAACACTAATAAAAATGTCAACTGTTTTCCATAGTCTGTGCATTGACAGTGCAGTGCATCACATACACATCACTTTTACCTCTTTGGACAATTAGGATAAGTTAACATTGTTTTCTGCATAGCAGAAATGTATCACCTTTCATCCTACCTACATCAATAAACTGTACAATTCCCTTGCTTTCTCTTCTTTTTGCTCCTTTTTTTTTTTATTAAAGGTAAGCAATCATTTCTTTCAGTTCATGCCAAACCTTACATTCGCCCCAGTTTGAAAGAGAGTGGGTCAGCTGTCCTATAACTCCTCCCCTAACACAATCACTGGGAACAGCACTTTAACACAATCAAACCATGCATTATTACCCTCCTCAAAATTGACAGAATACCCAGACAGTCAGCATGTGCTGACATTTTAGCTCACTACCTCAAGCAAAACATACATTCACAGATATATAATCCACTCTGATTAGAGGCTTCCCTGCTTGCTGCCTTCTTTACCACACCAGATTCAATCTCCCTCTCCCACCACACCACCACCCAATAGCCCAGCTGCTTAAGGAAGGAAATAAAGTTAAGCTGAAAACTGACTTGACTGTCCAAGCTTTAGGAAAGCACTGTCAGTTCAGCTAGCAGACTGTTTGGAAAGAGGCCAGAGGGTGGGAAGCCCATGCAAACCCACGCAATGCACGCAAGCTTTTTGTGCACACTGAGCAATAATGAATTTTATACTGTAGTTGCTGCCCAGAACTTCAACAACAACTACAGCTGGATTTGAATACAACCTGAGGTATTCTACTAATCAATCTGATCAGGTATTCTACTAATCAATCTGATCAACTCAGACTACAGGAAAAATAAAGTAACAGTAAAGGTAGCAAAAAGGTCAAAAGTCTCCAACAGATGCCAGAGAAGCTTACAGTAGCTACAGCATATTGCTGGTTCGTTTGGCTTCATTTCCTAATGGCAGCTGACAAGTTAAAATATAACTACACTTTATCAGATTTTAAGTCAAAGGTATCACACAGGTGTAGTTTCAGTGTTTGGGGTTCACCCCTATGGAAGATTTATGAAAAGTTAAGAAGCAGAACATGAAAAAAAGAAGCATAATAAAGTTGAAAATACAAGAGGTTTACATAAGGTTCAAAAATAGTACAAAGAAAACTGATGCTACCTCTAAGTTTTCATATCTAAAAGAATTCAGAACTCCTCTAACAACCTGAATTGGAAAACACAACTAAAAATTCAGCCAACTTCAAATCTGATCAAATAACAGCACACCTAACTTCTAATTACATAATTTTTTTTTTGGAAGGAGAGGCGTTCACAGAGCATTATTTTCAAGCTGTTGTATTATATTCACAGAGTAGCTGCTATAATGTTGGCTACTATGCAAGACAGAACTCAACTTCAACTTCTGAGCAGCAATTAACATGCTCCAATTCAGCACAGATTGCTATGCATAGGAGAGGTGGTACAGCAGATCACTTCCAAAAACTTCAGGGATGGGGAGTAATACTAATGTTGCTGGAAACTCAAGTATCAGCAACTTCATTTAAGAAAATACACACAACACACTAAATTAGAGCCTTCTTCACAATTACTGGCCCTAAAGATTTAATAAGATGATATTTCAAAAGAATAAAAGAAATATTAATAGTTTTAGCCATCTGCTAGAAGTGGTCTTTCCACACTACAAACCCTAACCAGGCTTCAATACACTGCTGGCTTTTACACAGGTAGAATAAAAGCAGAGATACCAACTGAACTATATCAGTTTTTATAACATCATTTGAAAAATTACAACAAGAAGCTTGAAGTTTAGGGGCAAACACACAATGACACTGTGGTCTCCCAGACCTGTGGCTGACCCATAACTTCAGCCTTTTCTAGAGCTAAGTAACCCGCTGCTACAAGCACTCCTAAGATAACACACCACCCCTGGTGAGCTCTGGTCCTCTTGTCAACTTGCACCACCCCTCATACAGGAGGTATGAAAACAAGAAAACAACATTGTTAACTACAAATGTTAACTATAGTCAACATTGTTAATTCTAAACTAGATTTATTATACAACATATTGATTATATACAAGACTTCCCTGTTACAGACCAATTACATATTTTTTCCACTACAGCATGGGAAAATGAGAAGGCTGAAAGATTTCCAGTGGCTGACCAGTTCCCTTGTTCTCCCAACCTTTTCCTCAGCAACAGCATGCACTACTAGACTATACTGAGCTTATGGCTTGCTGTCCTCCCAAGTGGTACTAGTGACTGACATCAGAAATAGCAAAAAGAAGAGCTTGAGAGCACCTGAATATTACAGAAGCCACTTTTAAGCTAATTACTCCATAAAATTGGATGTCCTAAGAATAAAAAGGGGGAATGAAGTTTCCCAGGCTCCTTATATTCAAATCTACTGCATTTCCCTACTGATGCTCAGCACACTGTGTATCGACAGAAGATTTTAGTAACAACTTTGTTCTTTTGCTTCCTGTAAAAGTTTTAAGTACATTAAGAGTGTATAACAATAATCAACACCACAAACTAGAAATGGTACCTGATGAACCGAGCGTTACTAAATGCTGTCAAGAATACAGCAGTCATGCAATATTCTCCCGATTTCACCAGCCATCTCCTTACTGAAAACCAGCTTTTTTCCACTCCACAATCCACACAACCAGCGAGGCTGGGTGGCTGCTGATCAATTAACTGAGAATCAATTAATCAGTTGAGTGAGGAACCAAAAAAGTCGTAAACAGGAGAGACGGGAGTCACTAATGCAAAAACCAAGCCTTCAGGGGGCTTGGGCAGGGAGAACTTCATTAAATACAAATATTGCAACTGGAAGATGCATAGATCATTGCTACAAAATTAATGTAGGTTCAGCTTTTACATAACTGATATGGAAACAAGATAACAATCATAAGGCATATCAAGATCACTAAAGGATTCATGGGACAAGAAGAAAAAACTGCCTAAATCATAACAAAACTATGGAATATAGCCAACCACCTGCACCTGAGAACTACATGTGTTTTACTGGTTCAACACTTTCTTCTTCCAAGAATTACAAATAGCTCTCCATTTACAAACTGACAAAGTTCAATTGAAAATAGTCCCATTTGTATGAAGGATTTGCAAGACAAATTTGAGGGCTTGGTACTAAATGTGCAATAATTTGACCATGATAACTCAAATTTAAAATGGGTTATTTGAATTCTCTTTTCCTTAGTTATCATGAAAAGGGACTAAGTAAGTGAATCCCAAATCACATCCACTGGGCCACGGCCACAAACCCTGCCTGTTCTTTGAATCTTCACCATAACTTTTTCTCTTTCGGAGTCTCATTTCAAAGTATATTAGGAGTATGCCAAAACTCAGACTGTGTTTTTACCACAGCAGAATGGATATTTCCATCTAGGCCTAAGACCTTTTCAGTTTCTCAGATTATTCTCTTTAGAAAAACTGCCTTTACTAGTGCCACAAGGAACCCACTGCCTTCAGAAACCAGTGATGCAGTTACACCTTTCCAAGGTGCTAATGCCCTCTGATTACTCCTTTACCCCTGCTATTTTCTGATTGTTGATTTAGAGGAGTGTTTCCTCAGCTGTAGTAGAGAATCAAATATTTTGGGCCCCCCAAAATGTGACCTTAACTATCATCTATTACACCATTAATTTGAACTAGCAATCTGAGAGAAAGTATTTCTCTGCTGCTTTTCAAGAAACTGCAGCAGAAGAATACTTCCTGTGCAAGTGTTCAATCTGGAAGTCATCTGCAGAGGACCAAGAAATTACAGTTCTTTCCTCTTAGCATGAGAAGTTGTAAGCCATTCAGATGTTCTGACTAACTTAAAGAAATGTTGCTTCCATCAGGAGAACAGCTAAAACTAAGTCTGTACAGTATTTAAAAATTTGTGCTGGAACACGAGTATGTCCAAGAGAAGGAATGAGTAAGACCCCAGCTTGCCTAATCCTATGTCCCCTGGAATTTATCATCACCTGTGCCTTCTTATTCCATATGTGCTCAGAAGGGGAAACAGCAGACCCTTATCAAGAGCAACAACCATCATCTTCTCCTCAGATGCACTGCTGCCCTCAACAGTAAAGCACAACAGTGTGTCTGGAGTGCTTGCATTCATCTGAACACCACTGCTCACCATCATCTATATTAACAAAGTTAATATAACAAAGTTTCAGCCACAGGAAAAGTGAGAACTTCCATGAGTGTGCCGTGTAGGCAAGAAGCTTTAAACTCTGACCTCTGCACCACCACTAAAACAACAACTGAGAAATGCAAAAAAATGCTAAATGGCTTTAGAAACTAAACTCTTTTTTTACTTTTTACAAATTAAATTGCAAGCACAGCTAAACTAAAAATGAGTTTGAAACTAAATACATTAGATTCAAAGAACAGGACCTTACATCACACCTTCAAACTGCTTTTGGCAATTTCCTATTTTTGAAAGTATCTCAAACCAAAGTCAACAATCTCTTTTTATTCAATCAGCTCTTGGAGATCAGCATCTAGAAGGGTTCAATCACTTGAAATTAAGAAATGATAAAAAAATCAACATCTTACGTGAACATTTCTTCCCTCAACAGACTGTTAAGGCTCAAAATACATTCTCTTTTTTAAAAAGTGCTGAAAACAATAAAACACTGACCTGTTCTGTTACTGCATCTATACAAAGAAAAATGTGGCAATTTTTCTTAGTTATGACATAACATTAGGAGAAACCAACATGAACTTTATGCACATTCTGTACCAAGGCCTGTATGAATTAAATAAATAACACCTCCCCACTGCCCCATCCACACCAAAAAATACCTCATCACTTTACTCCCCCAAACAAAGCAGGAAGCTGCTTTCCCCACTTCCTCCCCTCAAGGCATCTTCAACAGAGGTTAAACCAAGGACCTATATACAAAATACCAGTAGCTCTTACAATATGCTGACCAGACAACAATGAAGTAGAACATCAATAATGTATAATATAGCAAGTATAACAACAGTTAGCAGATTTCTTAGCTACTCAAGCAGTTGCAGAAAAACATTTCAATTGATATATCCCAACCTAGTGCAATTATCTCTGGCCTCTGGAAATAGAATACAAATGCTGCATGAAAGCAGCAGTGCTAACTGCTTCTGAACTGCAAGGATCAGAATTGGGACTTTGTTGTACCTGCAGACCATCTCAACCCATTCTTTTTTCTTAAACTGTAGAGTTCATAGAGTCTGTATTTGCACAGGGTGAGACATGAACTTGCTTTTTCACTTTAAAAAAAAGCTCAAATGAGGCCAGTCTGCATTCTCCAGCATAACAATAACAAACATTAAAGTAGCTGAATTATTCTTCTTGTTTCTAGGCACAAAACATTACGAAAGCCCTAGTGATTTCTCTCTCTCTCTACTGCATTCTAGTCTTCCCATAATAATCACATAGCAGTTTTCAAACAGCCACCTTCAAAATTCAGAATGTCTTGTGTCCCTAACATATGTCAGTTCTTAAACTTGGAACATTTGTATTACTGAGCTACAGTCACAAAGATTTTATGCCCTTAAACTACCTAAGTTATATGTAAGAGTTTTATATACTAGATATGGTTTGATGGGAACATGCAATAAAAGCTACTTTCAAACTATGGAAACTAGGATGTAATTGAAAGTGGAACTATTTATTCTTAATTTAAAAAGGCAAGACAAGAGAACAACAACTCGCCCTATGGCATAACACAGAATACACTATGCAATACCTTCTTTAGATACTCTCCCAGGAGATACAAGGTTGGGTTCCCAACTGGATCAAATCAGTTGCACACAATTTACCTCAACACCACAAATATACAAATACAATCTGTGCCTGATGGTTTGTTTACAGACTTCGAATTACAGACTACAATATCATAGCCTGATCATGACTTACAGGAAAAGTGTTCATAAATGCTTTGAAATAAGGTTCATTTTTGCCCTAACACAGCAAAGGCCCAAAACTATACAAAAGTATTAAAGAAATGTGTAGGTAAAAGCTCTCAGTTTCCTGCACCAAAAGCTTGTTCTATTTCTTTTGTACTTCTGTTTATTCAGCTTGCTTTCCCTACACTTAATATCCACCACTCTCACCCTCCTCAGCTACTCACCTATCAATTCTGCAGGTAGATACATATAAATACATATAAATATACAAAAACACATGTATCAACTCCATCTGAAAAGACAGCTCTGATCCCCAATTTTATAGGCAACATCTACCACCAAAGTAATTTCTAACACGGTGGCAGTGGTAGGGTCTAAACTGAAGAAACAGAGGGAATGGGGCACGATCTCCATGATTTCTGTGTCAAGAAACAGAGTACCAGGTTTGCCACATCCAAGTGAAGATGTCAGGGAGACCTACACATACTGCTACCCCTGCAAAGAATAACAGCACTCATTTGCAACTCCTTTCTCTTTATGGGCTGATGTGGGGTATGCAGGGGCCCCCTGAGTCACACCAACAGCCCTCATAGGACCAGTGACTGCTCATCACCCTATCCCAGAGAAGAAACAAGTCAGAGAGCAGTCATAGTGCACAGGGCAGTAATTCTTCAGCTTTTTGGATGACATTGGTTTTGGATGATGTCTACAGAGGTAGAAATCTCAGTATTTTTGCCTACAGCAATTTTTTTAACGTAATCAGCATTACTGGCAGATTAGATTAGTTCAATTAAAAATCATGAAAATTCTGTCAATGTCAGTATGCCCAGCTGCCATGGGCACAATCCCAGCAGTTCTTTTTGATTTAGCACAAGAGCAGAAGTGGTGTTGATAAGGACTATTCTCATGAAAGATAGATAAAAATTGCTCGGAACACTTCAGCTATCTCCCATGTCAATGCCTTTAAAGAGAATCTGCCTTTGTCCTGGTCTACTCTTAGTTCCAAGTCCTCTTTAGGACATGGCATTTACAGAAGATGTTTCTTTATTTTGCAAAACTGGACAACACCAACGGAGAAAGAAAGTCACTCTTTGCAATTTCAACTTCAAATGCAAATTCCTGAGGTCTCATTTTATTAGACCATTCCCAAGCATTATGGTATAGATATTCCTTCACTTTTAAAAAAATTAATCTCTTTTAAAAGTCTCCCACATTGAATTACTAAAGCCTTATCTTCTGGATCAAGTACAACAAAACTGTCTCTATTTGTAGTTTTTATGCTCTCTCCAGCTCTTATTTTATAAACATATCCAACATTATATTCAGTTATTCTAAACAAACAAACTTAACTGCATAGGGCTGGTAAAACCTACACAATTATTATCCTTGAGACTACTACAAAAAACCAGCAGTGAAAGTTCAACAGCAGGAAATCTGTGAAAGGCTAAGCAAATGGGACTGCATATGGCAAGGCAGGTCTTACCCATAAACTCACAAGGATCTTTTGAGCACACACTGTTTTATTTTGTGCTCTTCTCCCTTGCTTACTGGCATGCTGCTGGGGTATCTGAGCTCCTTGAATACTCTCTGCACAAGTATGACCAACATCATGCCCACTGGGACCCAAACTATAGTAGGCCCAAGGACTGTTGGCAAAAGTGATACTCACTAAAGCTGCATTTAACCTACAGATTCTCCTCCCCCCTTAACGTAACATACTCGAGCAGTAATATTGTTTGTTATAAGCTGCAGTTTATGAAGACACAGAAAAACCTTGAGAGGACTATGGAAAGAAAACAGGATCCCTAAGGTTTACCAGCAAGATACACCCACCAGAGTATTAAAGAAACCTTTATAAAGTCCCACAGGAACCTTCCCTGGAATACTTTGTAGAAGTCTCGCCAATGCATGTTAAAAAGACTAATTAATATATGAAGAAGGCAATTACAGCATTTTAGTATGATAAGGTGAACGAGAAATCTCACCTGAACAAGAGAGAATCTGGTTGATCTGGTTTAGCAAAATTATACTACTACTCTCTAGAAACACACTGAAGATAAGGGGAAACAAACATTAAAAAAAAAAAAATTGCTACCCCAGATAAAAAATAACATTGGCAACTGCCACTGACAAACTGCTTTAACATACAATTGCAAATATTCCCCAAGTACCAGTTATTTAGTTTTGAAGCAGCCTTCCAATAGTTAGCTGAAAAAACACACAAAGCTTGTTTTATTATCCTGACCACCTCATGTAGCTTCACTTAAAAAAACCCAAAAATCTAAGAAGAGAGCGGGGGAAAAAGGTCCAGGCCAGGAGTCTTCTCCCATTTTCTGTAATACAGGGAACAAGAAGAAAATAGGTCACCACGCTAATTCCAAAGTGACCACCTGCACCACTCAAGTGGCATGTCAATAGTCCCAAGCCTACTAACAGACACTCTTGTCTGTAGCTATTCCAGGCTGGGCCAGCCCCAGCTCTTGAAAAGTAAAGTTCTCTTACACCTGTGTGGACCAGCTGCCAAAGCAGCAGCTGGAATGATGGAAGAAAGGTCCTTCTGTACCAAGGTCTGTGCAAATTCCATGCAGCTCAGCTTTGACTATTGTCACTAACCACAAAAAACAATTCATGTTGCTTCTGGTGACAAGGGCAAGAATATCCATGTAAAGAACAAACCAATAAAACCCCAAAGCTTACAGCAATGGTGTCAGGACACCAGGTCCTTGCACCAGATCAAATATATAGACATTTCAGAGAACCTCAAACTCAACTTCAGAAGTTTGGTTTGGTTTTATTTTTAATACTTGTTCCTCTTCTATTTTTGCATGCAAACATAAATCACTAGAAAAAAACTAGGGATAAATACAAAAATCCCTCATAACTGATGCCCTGTCCAGAGCAAACACTGTTGTTCAACTAGCTCAAGGGGATTTTTTTTTTTTCCTTTTTGATATCTTCCAGTGATGGTATTGGACACTTGCTGTTTGAGACTGTATTCAGTCATTCTTCCTGGGAGGTGCTCATGTCAGAGGGAATTAGGATTATAATAGATTTGGGGGAGGGGAAGGAAGGAAAGGGAGGACAACAGAAGTCTTAGAAGAGACAGAGCTATATGGCAGTACACAGATACTCAGACAATTAACTGTCGAGCACTGAGGATAAGCAAGCTAAATACCAGAAAGAACTGCTCTTTTAGTTGAATATAGGAAGGCAGAAGCAACCCTAGCTGAGTCAGTCTGGCTAGCATCTATTACTGGAGTTCATCAGGATTTAGAGCAAGACCAGACAAGAATAATGCTGAATTCTGAAACCTTCTAACATTGCAACACTTCTCCAGCCCACTGCGATTCCTGGGAGGATTATTACAGACACAAGAGTTGTAAAGGCTGAAAGTTGTTTGGGTGCAAGCACACAGAAGCTGAACAAAGCAGCAAGCCACAGCCAGGCCATGTGCTAGGCCAGCTTCCCCCGCACTGAGGATAAGCGACATTGCATTTTCTACGGGTAAGACAGGCCAGTAACCACAGGTACATGGTCACAAACCCTGAAATATTATCTTCATTTTTCTCACAGTAACTCACATAGCCCACATGTGCATATAGCTCCTTCCTCTGTCATTATCTGCACAATACCTATAGTTTCTTTCAAACTAAGGCTTAAATGTAGGCAAAAACTGCTAAAAACTCATGGCACTCTAAGCTAGAAGGAGCACATTATATACCCATGTTCTGTATTATCCAAGTCCACTGAAGCGAAAAGTTTGCCCTCACACATCTTAAGGAGCTCAGACAGAAAAATTAAACTTGTCCTTTGGTCCTTTATGCAATAATGAAATAGTCTTCACCTGGCAAGATGGTGAAGACAAAACCCCCTTAAATACAAAGCTAGATATAAAATAGGCAACTCCCGCCTGATGAGGAACACACTGTTTTCCAAGTTGTTTGATGCATAGCCACTGAAGGGAATTATAATCTTCTTAAGTTCTTAGAAAAAGTAAATACAGACAGAATGATCTCAACTGTATTAGCAAAAACTTTCAGCATACCAATTAATTTTATCACCCCAAATTAGAAAGACAAGCATTCACAGGGAAATAAACATACGAGGACCACTCTTGAGCTGTTGAAGCCTAGCAGGATGACTCTGCAGAGCATTAATACAGTAACATGAAAAATGAACAGTTCTACTTTTTGCCTTAGCCTCTACAACCTAAAACTTCCCTTCTTAAAAGTATTATGCTATTACACGAAAATCAGCTATCACCATGCTTTGCTTCACTTAGGCCAGTCAAACAGAAACAGAATTCGTTGAATTTTCCAACTTTAGCTTAACTAACCCCACAGAAGAATTAAACAACTTTTCGTTTGAAATGAAGCTCAGCAACAATGTTCTACAACATCCCAAAGCAACATACCACCACTCTGCTCCAAGGAAACCACTTCCAGAGAAGTCAGCACAGACTTTACCCAAATCAATTTTGGAATATAAATAAGGAGTCATTCACAGCAGCAATTCGCCCAGGGAAGTCGGTTGTCTACAGGAAACAACCGTCATCAAGTACCACTAAGGACCTCTACAAACCACAGATAAAGGAAGATTTTGACACTGAAAATGTTGTTCTCATCTTTAAATACGTGACTTACTAAACCTGCAACACAATTTTTACAGAGTGGTTTGTTTCCTTCCTGAGATAGTGTCACAAGATAAGAATCAGGGTGGTTTTACGCACTTGGTGTGCGATCTTCCACACAGATTCTGAAGTATTTGATACATATCCTCAGCATGACAGTAACAACACAGAAGCAAAGCAACTGAAACAGCCTACTGAGGAAATGACACGGTGAGGAAATACTTCTCAAGAAACTACAATAAATTTCACTCTTTGCTCAGCCTTCAATCAGCAAATCACCTTTCTCTAATACTCTATACAATCCATGAAGTCTGCAGCAGGGAGTTACGCAGTGCACAAAGGAGTAAAGAATTAGTTTTCTAGTTTAGTATATTTCTTTCCTAATGTCCATTTGAGATTTGTAATTCTGAAGGAAGTCCAGGTTACACTCTTGCTGCCTCGTCTCCAGATTGCCTTACTATTCCTCAAGATTGTATTAAAAAATTGCTTTTGCAACTCCCTCAGTATGAGTGACCACCAAAATATTTGAGGTTTGTTGGGCTTTCAGGGATTTTTTTTTATGTTTTCCTTCTGATCCTTAGGACCTTTTAGCTAGAGCTACCCTGACCGTCAGACAGTGATTTCTGGTCAAGACATAAACTGAACTGCCCACCGAATAACAAAAATTATCACATTACCAAAATAGTAGAAACATACACATGAAAGTGGAGAGAGGAAAACTAATTAAGCCCGTACAGTACTTACAGCTATACAAGCACGCCCATCTGAGGCTGTAAAAACCGTGAAAGCCAAACTTGGTCCTAAGAGCACCTCAGAGAGACTCCATCAGCGAGGCGCTGCACACTGAGCGCACACACGTCTCCTAGTTTGCCGCTCAAGTCTCCCAAGTTTCACCCGAAGGCGGGGGAGCGGGCCAGCTGCGCGGAGGGCGGCACGGGCGGCCGGGGGCGTCGCTGCTCGCCCGCACCGCCCTCCGCACCAGGAGCCGGGACGCGCGTTTCTCCGCCGGAGCCCCCGGGCACCCCCAGGCGGGGCGGGGCCGGGAACAAAGCCCGGCTCCGTGCCACCCTCCCCGTTCCGTCCCGCCATTCCCGGCCGGCCTGGCCCGCTCCCAGCCCCGCCATCCCCTGCGGCGGTGGCTGCCCGG
>VYZP01021198.1:61133-85362 GCA_013400635.1 Hypocryptadius cinnamomeus
CCCTGCGTGCGCCGCGCGCAGTTCCGGGTCACGGCGGCCATGGAGGCCGGGCAGGGCCCCGGCCCTGGCGGCGACGCGGCCGAGGTAACTGCGCTGGCTCGGCGGCGCTGCCGCGGGGAAACCTGGCGGGGCTGGGGGCGGCGAGGCGGAGGGCCAGGCGGCGGGCTCGGGCCAGGGAAAGGGGATTCCTGACAGCCGCTCGGCCGCCCCTGCCCTGAGCTCCACGCGGGGCCGGTGCCCTTGAGGCCTCTCGGGGGCCGGGCGGGGGGTCCTGGCAGGAGGTGAGGAGGTGTTCGTGTCTGACCGTGAGCCAACGATGTGCTCAGGTACCAGTGGCATCTTGGCCTGTATCAGGAATAGCGTGGCCTGCAGGACCAGGGGATGACCATCCCCCTCTACTCGGCACTGGTGAGGCCACACCTCAAGTATTGCGTTCAGATTTGGGCCCCTCAGTTCAGGAAGGGCACCGAAGTGCTGGAGCGTGTCCAGAGATGGGCAGCGAAACTCGTGAGGGGTCTGGAGTACAAGTCTTATGAGGAGTGGCTGTGGGAGCTGGGGTTGTTTATCCTGGAGAAAAAGAGGCTCAGGGAGACCTTATCACTGTCTCCAACTGGCTGAAAGGAGGTTGTAACCAGGTGGGGATCGGCCTCTTCTCCCAGGCAACCAGCGATAGGACAAGAGAGCGTAGTATTAAGCTGCACCAGGGGAGATTTAGATTAGACATTAGACGGAATTTCTTCACAGGAGGGGTCATTAGATATTGGAATGGACTCAGGGAGGTTCTGGAGTCACCGTCCCTAGTGGTGTTTAAGGAAAGACTGGACATGGCACTTAGTGCCACTGTCCGGTTGACAAAGTGGTGTTCAGTCCTAGATGACCTCAGAAGTCTTTTCCAGCCCAACTGATTCTGTTCAATTCAGTTTAATATGTGCTTTACTGGAGTTATTCTGTTCTCCTGGTGGCGGTGGCCTTCTCCCCGCTGTGCTGCTCCTGGCCGGCAGTGTGCCCGGCTCTCACGGCGGGACAGGGTCACACCTCCGCACAAAACCTGGCCGAACAGCTGCTCAGCTCTCGCTGAATGACATCCTTGTGAACCAACAACACACCCTGTTGTCTTTGAAACCCTGAGAAATACTTCAAAAAGGCACTTAATGGTCTGTCAGATGTCAGCTACTTGGAAGGCTGGTTGGTGGGACCAGAGCAGGCTTTTCTGAAGTAAAAGGACTGAGCTGAGTTGGGATCTGACTATGCACAAAGTACTTCCTGCTCTCTCAGGCAATTTTTAGAAGCACTGGATTTTTTTAAATTACATATTTCATGTGACATTTATGGACAAAAGGCACTGGTTTCTTAAGTATAACTGGGTGAAAGTATAGAAACTACAAGGTCTGAAAGTTACACATTGAGGTTTTTGTTTGAAAAATGCCCCCAAACTGTTTTGTCCATTCTTTTCTAATTTATTTCCCTAATGGAAGAGGGAAGTACCAAAGCCTTATGTTCCAACGGAGGAGGAAAGAAGACTCCTCAAGGAATGTGCTGAAGAGAGTTTTCGGTATAGAGGTAAGTTCACTTTGCTGCGAACTTGGTTGCTTTCCTTCCACCCTTAGCTTTGGCTGTTGCCTGAGGCATTGGAGAGGGCCTGGGTCAATATAGCACAACAGAGCATTAACGAGCTTCACACGTACTAGAATTGTGTCCCAGCAAATGCTGATCCATGCAGTATTTACCAAGAGTTTGCAGCGGTTTTGTAAAAGGTGCAACATAATTTCTAAGTTGCGTGCCTTATAGAAAGATCTCTTCATATTTTAAGTTAATGTGGTTATTAAAAGTCCGAAAATAGATCTAATTAATGAGTCTCGTTTATATTACTGGATTTTCTTTTTTGTGTTATTTCTGGATTTTTATTTTCAATTTTTATTGTTATCTTTGACATGAAAGAATAAAATAGTTTAACTTATAACCATTGCTTCTATAGAGACTTGTGAAGAGAACAGTTTATAAGTAGTCACTCTGTTCAGCTTTTGGAGAAAATTGCTGTGTCTGTGCATGGTTTCTGTACCCTAAGGTTCAAAGTGTGCTTGATTTTTGTACACCTAGTTGTGAGGTTTGAAAAGGCCTTCTGATGTGATTGTTACCTGCTGTTTTATCACACACTAGTAGGTTACTGATGCTGATAAGTGGCTCGGCAAAAACCAGGACAGATGAAGAATTTAGCAGCCGATTTGCTAATTTTAGCACACTGGGGCTCTGATTTCTCATGAAAGCCGGTACTTTCAGGGACAGCTCCAAAGGCATTGTGATTTCGAATTAATGATTCGAAGTTCTGTTTTGTCTTTCTCCATTGGTTTGGCGTTCCCCTCATCCACTTTTACACAAATACTTGGAAATCTTCAGCATATTTGCTAAAACGCACATTTTCTGCATAATTTTATAAGTGAAAGAGGCAGGTCCATTGGTGGTACAATGATGGTTATGGTTTATTGATAATCTCTCTTCTGGAAGACAAAGAGGAGAGAGAGTTGTTTGTTCCTGAGCTGTTCTGCTGCTTGGCAATGTAGCTCATCGCCCTGTGCATCTTCATATAGTCATTAAAGAAACAACATGTAAGTATTACTTGAGAGCCCTAAGTTAGTTTCTTGAGTCATTTCTCTTTAGGAAGCTACAACAGTAACAGATTTTTTTTTCCAGGGGTTGTGTACTGTGCTGTTATCTCACTGGGAGAGCCTAAAGTCCATCACTGTTTTCTAGGTCTCCTGTCTTTGTTTCCCTGTTCTGCATACAAATACCAGACTCTTGTATTCGCTGTGTTAAATGCAAATTGCTCAAACTCCCTTTTGCAAGAGGGTGCTTGTGTGACTGCCCTGAAATCCTCACTTTGTATTGTGTCAGCTTTTGTTATTCACTGAGGTTACTATAAATTTGTGTATTTTCAATTTGTTTATTCGAATTTCAAGCTGTAGCAAATTTTACTCATTCTTACAGACCATCTGTTTTGTCATAGTTTCTCTTGACAGCTTCTGCCACTAATCATTTCACAATTCAGTTTAATATGTGCTTTACTGGAGTTATTAGTTTGTAATCACATTATCATATAAATTCTTACCCTCTTAAAAATTCTAACTAAAATCATGCTAACAAAATCAAATCATACTGGTACAACTTTTTCCCCTTCAAACTATTTTGACTTGGATACATTATATTACCATCCTTATGTGCTGTTCATATATCAGCCTTCCATTGTTTTCCCTAGATTTATTTTTTTCCCCAAGTAGAAAAAGTTCTCTTTGCCCATAGCATTGATGGTTTCTGATTTTTTAAGTTTGTTTTGTTGGTTTTTTTGGGGTTTTTTTCCTACAGTTGAACAATTCATATTGATTTTTAGGTATGAATCCAATTTTCATTTAGCTGCTTTTTTTTTAATTTTTAGCTACTATTTCAGGTCACTTCTATGCTCACATACTAGTATAGCCTGGTTTTGAAACATCTGGAATGTTTCTGTTAGGTCTATAAATAATTTCAAACTCCTAAGTGTTAGACTGAAATCTTCCGTAATAATTTTTGAACGTATTTTTCTTTACACATCCTCCCTCCCCTTGTTTTGTTGGGGGGTTTTTGTTTGTTTTTTTGTTAGTGGTGGCTTTGTTTGCTTTTGGTTTTTTTTACAATTTAGTTTCAAATCTGTGCTATCATTTTATATCTCAGAAAATCTAGAACAGTAAATTTTTGAAAATCTAGGTCTGGAATCTCTAAAAGCATCAGATTTTTAATATCTAATAGGTTGGGAGTTTTTATTCTCTATTCTGAAGTTTTGCTGTAATCCTGCTTTTAACCAAGGAGCCAATATTTTTTCTTAAAAGTGACATCCAGTCACATTTACCCTGAGAGAGGTGCTGGTTGGACTCCTTGCCTGGTTTAGATCTGCCAGAATTTTTGAGGGAATTAGATGTTAATTTGCAAAGTATTCTTTAATACTTTGCTCTCCAGAAATACAATTTGTCTTCAAATATGAACTTAATTAGCAAATTGTGTGCATCAAAACACTTAACCATCTAGTGCTGTTGCAAAAATTTCTCTCCTGGATGACATTGAGCCTTTTTGTAACATCTACATTTTCAGACTTGCATGAGATTAAATTTCTTTATGGCATGTCTAAATCTTTAATGTAAATAACTTTAGCCTTCTGTCGTGTTTGTTACTTCATTGTCCCTGTATCTTGTGCAGTGGTGGTGGTCTTTATGAATAGTTGCACAGTAATCTTCCTGATAAAATAATTATCATATGTTTGAAAGAAGTATTAATTTTGTTTTCTGCAATCTCCAAATGCTTCTAGCCACATGAAGTCTTTCAATGAAATAAAAATTGATGTTAGGCTGGTTGTGGTAGGCAGTGATGGTCTTCCAGAATGTTGTTTTCTCTGCATTCCTGACCCTAACCCCAGGTTGTATAACTTGATCTGTAAGCTACAGGAAAAACTGCCCTGTTTTTTTATTTTGCTGGTGAATCAAACATTACCTAATTTTAATCAATATGATTTATAGCTCTAGAAGAGTTAAACTTTTTCCAAAATTCTTACGTTAAAACATCAAGAGTTTAGATTATCAACAGTTTTTAGAAGCACTGGTCTCTATATAACTTCCTCCTGTTGTGAAGAGCTGAGTATGCTCTCTAGCTTAAAGTTCTGCACCTTGATGCTGTAGCAGTTGTAGCTAGAGCTGGAGTCTTGTCTGGAGAGCTTTATTCCATCTGACACTGGCTTTTGTATTTTAGGAAGCATGAAGTATAATGCAGGCAGGATGACTCGTTAACTTGTACGACATAATTTGTAGTAGGTCTTAAAAACTGGAATTGACAATGTTTGATAATTTATATACAGTTTGTTAATTTTATATATATATATACACCCTTATATTATACAAATGAGCTTTGGAAGGCATAGCACCTCTCATTGCATATTTGTTAAATGTGATTGAAAATATTGAAAATTGTATTTTAATTGTACTTTTATTAAAAATTGTATTTTTTTCTTCTTCACAGCTTTTCCTTTGGCTGCAGTGAGCATGCTTGGTACTAGTTTCTTAATTAGAAAAGGTAAAGTATAAAAATACTTCAGTTTCATTTCAATTTGCTCAATTGAAATATCCTTCTGCTGTTAGGAAAGTTATTATGATAATATAATGTCCAATCTACTTGTAAATAAAAGAAGTTCAGACTCTGCAGCTACATGATTTGCAGTTCCTCAACATAAAAAAGGAGCTGAACTTAAAATCAAGTTCATATGTGTTTTATGTTGTGTGAGAAGTGCAATATCTTGCACTGATTGCTCTTGCACAATATGCTGTCAGTGTGTTAATAACCCTGGGATTAAATATGATTAAAGAGATAATTCCTAGATTTTTTAAATTTTATGGGGAATTAATATATTAGGGTTTTTTTTAAAATTTTCTTTAATGTGAAGTGTAAAAGAGTAACTGCTTCTACAAACAAAACTACAGTTGAAGTTTTTCAAGTTAATTCTTGGTATCTGATTACAGATATCTTATGTAATATCTGATTTCATCCTCATTTTCAGGTGTTCTAAGAGATACCTCAAGATTTGGCTCTTTTATTAAAGTTGCATGTAAGTAAAAGCTACATATAAATTCAGCTTCCATTCCTGCTGTATGTTCTGGACTCTGTTATGCAGATGTAATTCCCCTGGGGCTGGCTGGCTAATTCACTGTGACTCAAGTTGGCAGGGACCCATAACGACCAGAGTCCAACCTCCCTGCTCCTGACAGAACCTAACCTAAAACTACACCATGTGACTGAGAGTGTTTTCTGGGTTCTCCTCAAACCCTAACAGGCTTGGTGCTGTGTCTGCTTCCCCGGGGAGCCTGTGCCTGACAACCCTCTCAGTGAAGAGCCTTTTCCTAATGCCCAGTGTGACCAGTGGTTTTCAACTAAAAGAGGAGAGATTTAGATCAGATGTTAGAAAGAAATCCTTTACTGAGGGTGGTGAGGCACTGGACAGGTTGCCCAGAGTAGCTGTGGATGCCTCATTCCTGGAAGTGTTCAAGGGCAGGTTGGATGAGGCCCTGAACAACCAGGTTTAGTGAGGGGCATCCCTACTCATGGCAGCAGGGTTGGAACTGGATGATCTTTAAGGTCCCTTCACAACCCAAACTGTTTTATGATTCAGTGATTTATTCACTGTCTGGATTTGTATACTGCACATTTTGGACAACTTTTGTTTATAAGGTTTGTATAAAATTGCTTGATAAATGTAACAATCACTTAAGATAAAAACGTTGTAAATAGATACTGTGCAGCCTTACTTTAAATTAGACTGCCGGAATACACCCACCCCTCCCTTCCGAATTTGAAGGTCTTTATTCATGTATCTCACGTGTCCCATTCAGGCTATTTTAATTACTTTTTTTTTCCTGGACATTATGTATGTACAATTGTAGGAAAAAAGCAATTTCATGTGAATGATTTTTGGATGAAGTATAAGCAAAAATAAATTATTAACTTAATAAATTAGTCTTTTCAATGTAATAGAGGACAGTAAAACAGGAAGTTGCCACCTTGCCAATCTGTGCAGATACAGCCAGTTTACTTCAGTGGGAAGAGGGTAGACCCCATGATTTGTGGTCAAGGAAGTTTTGTTTAAGCAGATAAATGGATGTGAGAGACTAGGGCTCCAGTTGTTTATGCTAAATCCTGGTTACTTTCCTTGAACACCAAACAATGGTATAACACAAACATTTCTAATAAATAATGGAACTGCTATTTCCCCAATCACTCCTACACATAAGGGCCACATTCTTCTTATTTAATAGAACTAATTTATTGAAATCAGGGGGAAAAACAAGGTGCAGCTGGGCTGGCCAGGATGTTCTGCCTGTAGGAATTACTGTACTTTTCTCAGTAGTTTTCTAGGTACTCTCGACAATGTACTGAAACTTCTAATTAGCCATGACTGATTCACTCATCGACAGCATCCCCTTCAACACAGCAGAGAGCTATTGGTCCTCTCTGTCTTTGACAAAGGAGGGGAAGATTCCAATGCCTCTGTGTACTTCATGTTAGTCTGCAGTGGGACCTGGCCATATCTTATCAGCTTCTCTAACATTTTGTCACAGTGAATGTAGACACAAAGAACAATACCTAATTTACTGTGCTAACTTGAAAAATGTGGATCATCTGGCTCTTAGTTCTGTAATAAAATAAACCAAATACTTTGGCCAATAATTACTTTGAGTGAAACATCTTTGAGAGAGATGCTTCCCCTTTACTAGAAGGCCTCAAGAAAAAGAGACTTTCTCTTCATAATTTATGCAAAAGAGTAATCAGCTTTTCTGTTAAGCTTTATTTTGTTAAATATTTTGTTTGAATTCTTCTTAGGCCAATCTAAGGGCTTGTAATTTTTCTCTTTGCACATATTTATTTTATGTGAGGTGTTTGGGTTTTCTTAACCTGCTAAACAGCTAAACCCTTAAATTCCTCATCTGAAAACATCACTCGTAGTTGTGGCTGTCCTTCTCTATTCCCTTGAAAAGGACTTTTACCCTTCTTTTGAAAATAAGACATTAGAACAGGAATCAAAATTTCAGTATCAGTACAGCAGGCTAGGGTAAAATCCCCTTTATATTGATTCCCAGGCAATGTAATGTACAGCTGAGAACTGCAGAGGATTAATGTTACTGATAATTAACTCTTTCCTGACTTAAAGATCATCGAGACTCTTAGTCTTTATATTTAGGAAATACTCATTGCACATGAAAGAAGGGTCTAGTTATTTTCTCCTACAGAGTCAACAAGAAAACTGTTAATTCCCACGGAATCCTTCACACACCATTGACCCACTCATAAAACTTAAAGGAGCCAGTTGATGGAAATCATAAGTTTTAAGCCCAGAAAGAGCTATCTTGGTAATTTATTCTTATGTCCTTTACAGCAGGTAGAAGTAGCTCATGCACTAAATTGAAACCATTTGCCTAGTGATTACAAGGGTTCAGCTAATTCAGTTTTTTGCCCCCTGGCAGCCAAATCACAGAATCCTTTACAGAAAATGCGCCTAGTGCTAAGTTGATTTAGACCTCTCTTCATACTGGTAAAGCCCTTCAGGATCTGACTGTTCTGATGGATTAAATTAGCAGAATTTACTGCCTGTATTTATTTCTGATTGGTTTATAACCTTTGATAGTTAATTGTGATTTCTGGATCTTGGGAAAAAACGATGCAATTAATTTTTTTTGCCACCTTTCATTCACCAAGTACTAGCTGAAATCATCTGATGCTCACACCCGTCTAAATAATTGCTTTATGTCTCTGTTCAGCTGTTGCATTTGGTTTTAGTACCCTTTGTCTGCAGAAGCAGCAGAGATGATTACTGCATGGTTTTGGTTTAGATCTAAACTGGTTTTCTTTCTTTTATTCAAGATACTACATTATTTATTTGAAATTATTATTTTAAAACAATGTTGGAAATTACAGTACAGCATATAAACCCATCTTTTTTTCTTTTTAAAAAGTTGCTGGAATGTGTGGATACCTGGCTGGAAAGATATCCTACTTGCCAATCTGTAGCGAGAAATTTAAGAAACTGAAGGATTCCCCAATAGGAGATGTTCTACGACAAGCTCAGAGACATAGTTCACCTAAGTAAGAATTTAAGTATCTTTTAAATTTAAAACATATTCTGAATAGGGTATTTTAAACACTAACAGATCAATACTACTTTTGCAGCTTTCCAACACCTGCAGAGCTGCACCTTCCCTCATTCCCCATTACCTGAAATCTACCACTTTCAGAAATCTGTATTTGTATCAGTTGGCAAGGTATAAAATATGTATTTTGAGCTCTTTACATACAACTGATCACTTTGAGGAGTAGAAAAATAAACATTTTACTTAGCAAACCATTCCTTCTAAAATTGAGAGTGTTTCCCATGGAATTTACTTAGAGAACTGTGACAGCACAAATTGCCTCCTTAGTTTAGAAGTAAACTAAATTAACGGAAATAAAATAGTGTTACATTCTGGAAATTTTTCCCATAGTTTAGTTTGATTGAAGGAGGAAAAGGGTGGAAATGATTTCAGTGTTTATCAAAGGAAAAAGCTTAGTAAACAATATCAGTGCAGGAAGAAGCATGGTGGTCAAACTTACTGCTGTTTGTTTAAATCCTTTACATCTGTAACAGCATTATGCTGTACATATGAGAAACTCATCAGGTTCTTAAAACTATTTCCTGTTTTCTTCCAGAGTGTTTTCTACTTCAACTGGTTTTTAATTGCAAGCTGCTTTCAGAATATGTCACTTAAACCCTTGATTCAAAACTGGGAGGATAGTGTTTGGATAGTGAGTAGTAGTCCTCCTGTGTATGTGCTGAGATTTGTTAAATGTTTATAAAGGATTTGCTTAAATTCTTAATTACACTATAAATTCAGATTTACAACAGTTTTTATTTTGTCTGCAAGATTTACCTTTATTCTGAAATCTTTATGGTTTCATGACATTATTCAATTTCAGGCATTACCACTTCATTAACCTACTGTATAGAATCAGCTGAATGGGATTTGGACTTGTCCCTTCACCCCCCTCCAGTTTCTGATATGAAATTGCCATGCTCATTAATTGTGTTTACATGAGAATTTGTTTAAATATCATCATCTACCGCACCAATAAATTCCTTCTACTGTTAATGGCCCATTTGTATCTGTAAAGTTTTATTTCTTAAGTGATAAATTCCTTTTCCTTGGTTGAATAAATAATTTAAATTCATTTCAATTGCATTATTATCCATACACTCTAACCCTTTTAACACAGCAACAGAAATCATTACACTTTCCTGAGCATTGTATGTCTGCTAATTAATGTACTTTGGTAATTTGATTTGCAGTTAAAGACTCGTAGGGAGCTAAAAGATTAGGTAGTTTTTTAAAGCTGTGTTTGCATGTATTTTAAAAACATAGTTGAGGCAATAAAGTGGCTTTGTTCTGTATGTTTATTATAAGAATTAAATAAAGTCTAATTGCAGATGCTTTTCATAGGAAACTAAAAGTACAGCTAAGCAAAAATTAAAAGAAAAAAATAGTAAATACTCCAGAGATGTTCTAGTGGCATTCTATTGGTGGCATTCCTAATAGAGGGACATGTTGTGTAGTGGCTTGCAAGGCCATTCTAAGAATACAGTGAACACTTTAAAATGTCTGGCACCAATTTCCAGAATATTCTTTATATGATATTACCCTTCTTTCTCAAGAGAAAATTCATTAATATTTTTGCAGAATTCAGCAACTTGATTAATTTTCATAATCTAATTTTCCTAAGATAGCTGTTTGTTCTCCTTCTGTTCTTCAGTCCTGATCAATTACAGCACCTTCTAATGATGAAGGATTTTAAGTATCAAATTCTTCCTAAAAGGCTTTTAAAATTCACTATAGTTCATACTGTCACTAGTTATGTGGGCACACAGTGTGCTATTTGTGTCTAATGTGGGGTGTTTTTATCTGAAGATTCCTTGAGAAAAAGGATTGTAACTTCAGTTATTTTAAAGTGCAATATGTTTTGTCTCTTTTCTCTCCTGTTCTGGATGTATGAGCTAAGATTATGTGGGGAAGGGACTACAGAAATTTTTGCAATGTAAAGAAAACACCCAGAACATCCCAAAAGTTTTTTAAGATGATGATTCAGTTGGAAACTAAACTATTTAAAATGAAAGAACATTTTCTTGAATTGCAAGTATTGTTACTCTTATAGTTCCATTTTTAACTCCAGTATTTTCCTATTTAATATTTAGTTCTCTTCTTTTCCAGTCGTTCCAGTCGTAAATCTGAATTTTCAGATGTACCTTCTCAGTCATTTTCTGAGTCATCTTCTCCAAGAGCTGGATTCCCACCTTCTTCTAGCTATTCAGATGATTACAGCTCAACAGATAGAGCCCTCTCAAGTTATGAGCCCATTCCATTCAGTGCTTCTCTGAATGAATCTTCACCTACAGGAATTACTGATTACACTGTTCAAGGTGAGTCTTAGTGTTTAACACTTTGTACTGCAAGGACTCTTGCCTTTCTTTTAGATAGTGCTCTTACTAAACTATGTATTCTCACCCTATGCAAACACACATGGCACAGTATAGTGGTTTTGAATGAAAGAGCTGTGAAATAATTGCAAGAACTGTTGCACAGAAGATGAATATAAATTTTATTTTGTGTTCTAACTGTAAACTAGATTCAGGGTTTTCTAGCTGAAAATTGCTTTAATGCAAGTAAAGATCCTGAATTAACTTACAAAATGCAATCTGTTATGGAACTAAACCTGCAAAAAACTCTCAGCCCGACTGAAAGTTCTCTTTGACTGAAGGAAAGGGGAATATGCCATCCCTTTACTGACTAAACCACAGCGTACCAACTGTCTGCTGGCCCTTCCAAGGTGATTGCAGTCCACCATCTGTGGGGCTGTAACTGGATAATGCTGTACCTCTGTGACATTAAACTTTAAAAAAAATTTTTTCACAATGTGACAAACATTTATGTCTCTTGGGAACTGAATGGATATATTGTGTTCTATCCACTAACAGTCCGATTTTCTCACAGAGAACTAAAATGGTTTTCAAGTGTGATGCAGCTGTTCCCCTCCTTCCAGTATGAACTGATCCCAGCTATTGCAGGAAAAACACAGGATTCTGAATTCAGGTGTCTCTGGTACACAAAGGAGGAAGACACTGTCAAATGCAGGGTTTTGTACTTTGAATTAGTTCGGATTTTTTCAACTTACTTATGAAAAATGTTTTATTTCACTAAAAAAGCCCTTTCATGCAACTTGGTTGTAATTATATGAAAGTGCCAGATATAAATGTGTCAAGAAAATTGTTTCTGCATTTCATCACAAATATCAATAGTTGGTAAAACCTTTATTATATAACCAAGATTCTGCAATATAAATAGAGATAAAAGGATCAAATGTTTATCAGGCATCATGAGATAGATATTGTCCTAATTCTTTGAAAGCAAAATTTAAAGCCTTAATGCAAACCCTTGAGCTTCACTTAGATTTCAGAAATCATATATATCTCAAATGTATAGCCAGTGTTTCAAAGAAGTTTGACAACATTTAAAGGATAAAATGAATGGATTGCTTGAAGGTCATATACATTCACTGTTGTATTTAGAATTGCAGCTATCATGCTCCTTTTAATTTGGGATTGAGCAATAATTAACTGGTATTCTAGAAGCCAAATTTTGGTGCGTTATGTTATATTTAGTATTTTTCTGTTTGTTTTGTTTCCAGAACCTGCTCCAATTCCAGAAGAAAGTCGTAAAAAAAAAGGCATCACATATGAGGAATTAAGGAATAAACACAGACAGGCATATGATGTAATGCAACCACCAAAGGCAGAAACTCCAAGCAAGTTTTCACAGGAAAAACCAGCTAAGGAAGGTAATATACTGATTTACAGAAATACTTGCAAAATTCAGACATTTGCCATAATGTAAAATGGTCGCAAACAGAAAGCTTAATTCTGCATACCTTTTAAGCAATTTATATTTAGTGTATCTGCAGGTATCTCATATGTGATACATATGGTTTGTAGTTTCCTGTTTCAGATTAATTAGTTTTTCAAAAATCTTGATCATCCCATAGAAAATTGTAATTCATTTTCTGTAGCCATATTGCTTGGTACCAGACTGAAAAGCTAGTAAGTTTTGCTTCATTGAGTATATTGAGCAACCTCTTTCAACAAAGAATTCTCTGACCTCAGAGATATACCAAAGAGCAATGGGAGGGGGGCTTGTATTTTAGATAGCATTGTTCTCTCAAAATAGAGCACATGGCTGATGGTTTGAAGGGAAGGGTATTTATTTTTATGAATAGTTTCATGTGGAATTAGTGAATTTCTATAGAGGCATTGTTTGTAGAGGTTCATTTTCTACATTAAAACCCAGAGGAAGGAAACGGTATTTGGCAGCAATATTGAGATTTGTTTTCAAAGGGAAAAAGAAAACTCTACAGAGCAAAATAAGAATGCAATGTCCTGAAGAGCAAGATGCTATTCAGACAACTTTTTGAATCAATTTTTTGAAAAGGAGACACAGAAGCAATTCATAATTGCTTGCTCTAGAATTTTTTAAATTTAATGTGGCATTTGTAAAAACAATTGTAGCCAGAGGAAAGTTTTACCATTGAACACACTGATGGACTAGTCACCTTGAATTGTTTGGGTTTGTGTGCAATGCCCAGTCTTGACAGCCATGTTGCAACAAGACTTCTAGGAACAGCTGTTGTCTCCTATTAGTCATACTGGGTGGTGGTAAGTATAGAAGAGTGTAGTAAAGCAGAAAGTTCTGAAGCAGTAACACTAAGCTCTGGAACAGTGTTGCTTAAGAGTGTCAGTCTCTTTGATGCTTGTGAATTACTTTCTGCACATCATCTATCTTTGGACAGATCTACAGTCTTGAAAGAAAAATTATAAACTATTTTTGTATAATGATTTTTAACTGTTATTTCAAGGATAAAAGGCTTTCTCTTATCATGTGACTGTGGCAAATGAGACATGAAAAAATTATTGAAGCTGTGGTTTCAGATTGCTTTTAAATTCTATTGGCTGACACTTCATGGATTTACACAATGTATGTTTTTCAAGATACTTCTCCACAAGTAGAAAGCCTAGAAATGTCACTTGTGAACCATACAAAGAAATGTTAAGCAGCATTCTGAAAACCTTGCCATATTCCATGGCAAATGTGGCTGTGAAATGAGAATGTGTATTTCTTACTTTATTTTTAGTTACTTGAGGTATGTAAAAGACCTCTTAAAATGTTGATCAAATATTGTATTCTTTCCATTATATTTCTGGGTTCTCTGTTTGAAGGCTGTACTTGGGCTTTGAGAATAAAACTGAGCAGCGTTTGAGATTTGTAAATAGACTTTTTAAAGTATCTCTTCGCATTTTTAGGGAAAAAGAGGAAGGAGGGCATACAAAAATTCAGGAATGATTTGCACATACAAGTACATTTAAATCTGCAGTTGAGGGATTACATTGATGTCGTGGGCTAAGATCCAGTTGAGCTTCTTGTGTCAAACTGGACATGTTACTTGCTGTGTGCTTGTTCATATTTTCTGAGTCACTACCCCTTGGTTCATCCTCTTATCTCTGAGTCCCTAGCAAATAGAAGACAGTGATTTCTGCCCTCCTTGCAAGGGCAGAAGGGAAACCAAACCATGTTCAAGCCAGCTTTAAGCAATCCCTAACTTCCATCTGCCAGTGCCTTCTCCCTTCCCTGCAGTGGCACGAATACGTGCATCTGCATAGTGATCTGGACTGGCCCATTTTCCAGGGAACGAGTGCAGCCTGTTCAGCTGCCGTGGTTAATAGAAATGGAAATCAAATCCTACTTTGAGAGAGCTTCTCATTGTGTCTCACTGCAGTATCAGTCACTCCAAAGAGATTTGTCAGGGCATTATGCTCAGTTTGCTGGTAGCTCACAGAGACAAGGACCAGGCATTTTGCTCCATTCCACTTGTTCTGCTGCACAGTAAGTAATAAACAGTGAGCTTAACAATTAACTTGCAAGTGAATTTATAAAGGGGTGCCTGACTAGTGTCAGCATTCCTATTGGATCAAATGGAGCCATTCTTAACCTCTTCAGTGGTGGCAGTCAATTACAGAGGACTTTGCAGCTCACTTTCAAGAGAGCCTGTTTTCACTTTCTGGTTGTTGTTCAGTTACCTTGGCACGCTCCTGAACAAAGCCGTTAGACCACTACCCGGGTTTTTTTCCCCTCTGACTCAATCCTAGGCTAAAGGAAGCTGCCAAATAATAATGGCTGAGTAGTTTCCTAGTCGGGATTACTGATTTCTGTTTGTTTGTCTTTGAATGTGTTTTTAACTATCCCGAATCCATCCAACTGTGCATGTAACCAGATTATGTGGCCTCATTATTTATTGTAACATTCCTTGCCTGTTTCCTCCAATTGTCTTTGTTTCATTCACGTGTTGTATTTGTTTTAAAGTAATTACAAATTCTGTAGAGCAGCAATTAGCACAGTAGGCCTCCTGATTGAATATTAATTCATTAAGGTAAAATGATTAGCAAACCCTTCTCCCCATTTATTCAAAAGTAGCTTTAATTACATGTCTGTTGTGCTGTGACTGACTCTCTCCCCACGCACCACTTCAGATGACAGTGCACTTCATTATACTTTTTGTCACTGTATGTGATAAACTTCGGCAGTTAAACTATCACATGACTACTTTTGTTTTTTCTTTTGTTTTCTTTAGTTAAAGTAAATAAATATGGAGATACCTGGGATGAGTAAGAGTCAAATGAAGAACTGAAGAAAATTACCTCCTGTCTGCTAACTTGAACTTCATCTAGATTAGTCATGAGTATCAGCACCTTTGGTGTGCTCTCCCAGACACAACTATTAATAAATGAGGAGAAAATCCTGACTTCACAGAAGATTAAAAAAATGTATTTATGCTGATTTTTTTTTAATTTTGCATAAATGAAAAACAAGGCTACTGTGAGGTGTCATGACTATAAACCATTTGTGCTGTTGTTTAAGAATGAGAAAGGTAACTGGTAATATGAACATATAAGGTAAAAATACATGTAAATAAATACAATCCCATGTATTGAGAAGGGAACAATATCAGAATCTTCTCAAATTTTCAAGACTTGCATTAAAAGTTACCTGTAGAACTCAACCTCTCACCTTGTTTTGTCTGATAGTGATATGCTGGGAACTTGAAATTGTCATCATACTTGGTTTGTAATGTCAGGAATACTACTAAACTGTTGAGGGGAAAAGGGCTGAAGAGCTGAGCCAGACACTGAAGTAACCATAACTTTTTCAAAACTGATTCATGGTGCCAACTGTATTTTTAGACTGATACTGTGGCTTCCCCACAACATGTTTCTACAGACAGTTATTTCTGAAGAAAATAATTGAGTGAAACGGCACGTATTGAAAATAGCTACATTTAAGTGCAGAAGGCTAACTCTGACAAACTTTGGAGAAACCTTGAATGACATATTGCCTGTTAATGTTATGCTCTATATATTTGACCTTACTTCTCAATTTTTGCAAGTCATGAAAAAACTATGACTTACTATGTTTATGGAGAAGAGATCCCAATCAATGGAATATTTTGGTATTATTACCTGTAAGAGAAGAGCTACACTGGCAAAACTGAAGAGTTTTTCCTGTTGTTCACATCACCTGCTCTGTCTCTGAACATGTTGCCTTCACTTAGGGATTTTCATGTTCTGCCTGTGCAGTTTCATTTCCCAGCATTGTGTTGTTTATTTGGGGGTTTGGGCTATAAGGGAGCAAAAACCATGATGAAGTTGATAGCATAAAAGCATTCCTGACATCCTTGTTGGAGCTGAAAAACAATGTGCCTACCAAGTTGAAAATTCTCAAAGACCTTATTGATTTAGTGGACTTGCAACATAAATAAGATAATTGGGGTGGGGAGGTTTGTACAGAGGAAATGGCACAAATGAGGAGGAAAAAGTGGGGAAGAGGAGGAGGCTTAAAGAGCAAAATACTACTTAAAACAGGAAGATTGCTTTCAGAAAAGCTCATCTTCTAAAAAAATTAATGTGCTAATTGGATAATCTTGAAGTTGTATCAGAAATTTACCTCGTTAGAGAGTGCTTGTCATGGGTGTTATGAGTGAACTCTGAAAATACACAGTCTGCCAGAATTGTATTGCTGTGATTTTCAGTGTGCTATTCCAAAGCTGATTAGCTTTATCATGAAAATATTCACAGTTTCTTAGTTGTCAGTTATGCAAGTAACAGGAGGCAGAAAATTGAGATGATAATAATAGAGCAGATTCCTATGTATAATTTTGTACTTTGAATTGTTAATATTAACTCTTTTAGGATAATCAGCATTTTTAAACAGTGCAACTGATACAGGTAAGGGTGAATTTGGTCACAGTGGCCGATCCCTAAACATTAATGGTGGATTGTTGACAATGTCAAAATAGTTTTAGCTATGGTAAGTAGAAGACATTTCTGCTGGTACAGTGCCATGGAGTCAGTACATATGGCTGTTTGCCTAGAAGAGCGAAGTGTGGTTTTTAGGGTCCCCTGAAGATTTTATGTAAGACTGCATGCGTTTTCCTCACTGCCCCTCCACATGCCAGAGAACACGCAGCTCTCAGCCCGCTCCGAGGCTGCACTGTGGCCATGAGCCACGGGAGCCACGGGCGAGCGGGAGCCCTGCGGGCCGCGCCAGCTCCCGCTGTGCTGGGAGGAGCGCAGCGGCACGGAACGGAACGGGACGGAACGGGGGAAGCCGGGCTGCTGGAACTGCTCTGACCCGCGGCAGCCGCCGGCCACAGCTGTACAGCATGAGACACGGGCTGGCACGGCCCAGAGCACTACGATCTGCGGGATCCCTGGAGCTAAGCAGGAGAATGGGAGTGAGTAAACGGCAAGCGTTTGCTGCTGGGAAAGGTTTCCTGTAAGTGTTACAGATGTGACAGCGTAGAAGGAAGTACCCTTGGGCACGTCCAGCCCAGCCCTGGCAGACCTCAGCCTCCAGCTGGCTGAGTGAAGGACAGGTTTGAAATGTGCCTCTGGGACAAAGTATTAAAGAGCTCTTGCTCTGAAATACCTGAGCTTGCTGATGTGCCTGAGCACAGGCCGCAGAAAGCTCAAAACACAGGTGAGAAGAAACATTTCAAAGTTTAGGTAACTGGGGTTTTTCTATGCAAGAATTTGGAAGTGCCATTACTCTCAAACAATCTGAATGCCAAAGACAATGGGAAAAGCATCCATTACCACCCTTAGCTCTTTTTCACCCTTCATCTGCAGAGGAAGTCACTATACTGTAATAAAAGTAGTTTAAAGGTGTGTTTTCTCAGGAATCGTGAATCTTGTCCTTTCTACACATGAAGATGTTTCAGTCTCCATTTCTAGATATGACCTACCTGGGTTCATTTGACAAGGCTCTTAACTTGGTTTTTCAATAGCTGCAAGAATACAAGAATCACCATGATGGCCACCCTGTCTCCCACACAGGGTAGTGATCCTTCTAGAAGGAGATCTTCACTGGTGCCCACTCCTGTCCTTCACTGATCACAGCTGTGCAATTTCCTGACACAAAGGCTGCATTTGGATCATGCAAATGCAGGTGTTTTGCAGCCAAGTCTCTGTGTAGGTCACGTCTCTTGAAGCTGTTTTCTTTGCTTCTACCAGATCCTGTGGCAAGAATGCCCCTGATGGAATTGTGCTGTGTAAAGAAGAGTTTCTTTTCTGTTTGGTTTAAATCTGATTTCACTGGGTGTTGATAAGTTTTAATTTTACAAAACCAGCAATTACTTGCTCCCTATTCATCTTTCACTCTTTTACAGACATAGTATTCCTCACCTTGAGATATTTTCAGCCTGGAAAGTGAGTTACATAACCTCTTGTGATGACACCACTGTATTTCTGATCGTTCTTTTTTACTTTAATTTTTCTTTCTCCTGTTTCTGCCTCTGTGTTGCACAGTTTCTCAGATGCACTGGAAGCACCATAATATTCAAAATGAGGGCATGTGATAGAATTGCTATGTAGCCTAAATCTATTTTTTCCCTGGGAATTGTTAATGTTCTACTTGCCTTTTGGCTGTCAAAGACCACTGATCCTATGTCTTCCAATTATGCAGAAAGACTCCCAGGTCCCTGTACTGAAAAAGTCAGAGCAATTTAAAACCAACTGTGTGATGCAGTTAGTATTTTTCTGCATGACTATGAAGCTTATTAGTCAGCCTCTCATGCCAAGATTTTTCTCCTAGCTCTGTAATTTTGTCATCAAGAAACACTTGTGTTTTCCTTTGTCAGATTATCTGTTAAAATGTGGACCAGATGCCCCCTAACATGTCCCCAAATGCCCTCTCAGGCATTCTAGATTTTAAACAGCCTTGAGAAGTCTCATTTATTTCCTGGAGAACCTTTTTTTTTGAGGGACTTACTAGGAAAAAAACCCCAAACAAACAAAACAAATACCCCTCCATACTCATACAATGTACAAGTTCTTAGTATTTCAAGGATGTGGAACTACTGCAATACTGATGTCAGAAGTTGGATCCCTTTTTTTTTGTCCTCTCAAATGGATTTTTCATGTGTGATGCCAAAAACAAGTTGGGTGAGGGGAGCAAATAACCAGCAGCTCTTCCACTGGTAGAAATGGACAAGAGGAAGGGGCTGCTGCTCCCAAGTTGGCATTGCTGCCACTTTGTATTTCTCACAGGTCCTGGTCCAGCATGCTCCTCTTGTAAATCCTGCCCCAGAACCTGCTTTCTTACAAGTTCACTCCAGAGCTCTCCCCTCCTATTGCCTGTTGTTGCATAGCATGCCCTAGTCTCTCATTCTTCTCTAAAAATGCAATAAAATAAGCCCCAAATCTTGTTTTTGGTAGGGATTTATGAAAACCTGGATAGTGACCTTTCATGCTCCTTTCATTCCCAGATTTAGAATTATAGACCAGCTGACTTGCCTAGAGTCCAACTACTAAGTAAGGATTTAAACAAGAATGTGCTGTTTTCAACCTACAATTGCTTTCTCTTCTAAAATACGTTTTTTTAAAATTTGGAGTGAATATATATTTGTAAAATGAATGCCAACAGCTAATATAAAAATCCACAAAGACAAGCAGTCTGTTGCAGTTGTTTGAGGTTGATGTCACTGTAGCTTTCCTCTTCCACCCTTTTTCTAGCTATAATTTCATAAAATGCACAGAGACTTATACACAGCTATCCACTCTGTATGTATCACAGCTGAAGGAGGTATTTGGTTTCCTGATTTTAACAAGTACATGGACTGCACCTAAGCTGTGATATGCCTAAGCACACAGTTCAGCTCCCTTGTCTCTGAGTGAAGAAAACAAGTTTGACTTTCCAGATACAAATGACTCACAGGAAGCTGTGTAAGTTCATTGGATTTTTTTGGCCTTTTTGTAACATCTTCTGCCAAAGGGGAAAGTACAGCCTATTATCAGTGTAAGAAAACACTAAGAAAAGTTTAGTTTACCTTTGCAAGGTCAAATGTTTTTCCTCCTGGAGACCTCTTCCCCTCTTATTAAAGAAGAAACTGATTACCTCAAATTTTTCCCAATTTTTCTGATAGGTCACTCCTAAATTCAATGTATTTAACTTCTGCTTCAATTAAAAATAAATTCTTTAACCTGCTTGTATGGAACACACAATAGCAATGGCCAACAAAGATTAGCTCATTAAACTGCACATAATTACTACGAAACAGCTGCTCTTAACGACCTTTGAAAGAACAGTTTGCCCATTTGCTGTAATCATTTTTCTTTTGATATGCATAAATTTAGTGTTAATACATCTTATTCACAAATTGCCTTTTTTCAAACATGTATCACAGTAATTCATGAACTGAGATCAACACAATTAGCTACTCAGCCTTTTGCAAACTATGGAAACAAAGTTAGAAAAAAAGGAAACAAGAAATTTTATACATGAGTATATTTATTACAGAAAAATAATCAAAAGTAAAAAATAATCAAAATTACATTTAAAGAAAAGTTCAGTAGCTAAGTTGTAATCCCAAGAGGTAAATGACCACAAGAACAATCTCTGAGAGTCTGACATGCAAAGTCCTCTGTCACACACATCGCTCTCCTTGGTGTCACCTGGATGTAATGGCTTCCCTCAGATAACCCAGGCACGACTAACCCTGGTGCAGCTGCTGGCTGTTATCTTGACAGCAGCTGACAGATGAAGGCGAAGCAGCTCAGACATGTCACCATGCAAGTTTTGGTGGCTATCACAGCACACCCATGACAATTACATGATTTTCACAAAGGAGGTTGCCTTCTCTGTGGTTGTGTAACCCCCTCTTCCCTGGAGGCCCTGTGGAAGGCTCTCCAAGGCTCACCTGCTGTGACACAGCACTGCTGTGTATCCCTGACTCCCATTGAAAGTGCTGTGGAAAAATTCTGTAGAAAAGTAACGAGTGTAAAATTGAAGCCCCTGTTGAGACAGGGGTTCTTAGTAGCTCAATAATTCAAGAGGCTAAACACCAAGTAGAAAAGTACAAAATCTTATAGTAAAGAAAAGAACAGGGAGGCCAGTCAAACCCTTCCCCTTCTGCCTGGTGGCTGCTTGGCTAGGAAAGGCTATCCAGATGCTTTATCAGGGAGTTGAGTATTCAGTCTAATGACTTTGTCAAATCCAGAATGTCTTTTGTGTTTACTAACCAATTAATAGTTACATTATACTTTTCCACACTATATATTTTGCTTGCAGAATTTCTTTGTGTCGAGGTAAAGATGCCCACAGAAGCTAGTTCAAAGGAGGGGCACTAACCACTGGCATAGCATAAAAGCGAACAGGAAAAGCTCACAGAAGACAGTCTTCATCTACTGATAGCGAAGGCCAAACTTTTCAGTAGCTGCATTTATTTCCATGTGAAAGCCATCACTGTGTTTAGGGGAAGTGCCTGCTTTTGATTTGCTGAGATGTTTCATGGAAGACTGTCTCTGCTGTTTGTAGAGAGCATGTGCCATCTAGGTTTGGGGTTTTCTCAGCATCTGGTGGCCTCAGATTTTATGCAACCATAAACTGTTCCAAAATATTGCGTGTTCTTGTTCATGATTTTGGTATCGCTGGCAAAGCAGCCCTTTGTGTAAAATTGGCTTATGGGAAGTTGGTTCAGCACAGTAACTGCAGTCTGACAATACCCTGAATTGGGTACTCTTAAAGTACTCCATAACCAAGGGGTCAGCTCAGAGACTGGACAGCTGCTTCGCTGTGCAAACCATTTAAACATCCTCACACCCTTTCTGTTTGACACAGACAAACATTCCAACATAAACCACTCTGTCTGCTACACAAAGGACTGCCAGCATCTAAATACAATAGACAAATGTGATTTTTCAGCACTAAGAGCTAAATTGCACTGAAGAGAGGAAAATAAATCAATATGTGCTGGAAAGAGAGGAGTGTATTTCAAAAAGTGCATTTCAAAAAACTGGTATTTAGTACAAACAGAACTGTGTAACAATATGCAGCTATTTCAAATAAGTCAATTTATACCAAATCTAAGAGACAGAATCACAAAATTATTAATTCTAGTCTACAGGAAAGTGCCTTGAAAGAAGATGGTCCATAAGGTTTTAATTGTGTTCACCACATCTGTAAACAGAATAAAATGACCTGTTATTTATGTGACTGCCACCTTGCTTTCAATGTGAAACGTGGAGCTTCTTGGTGATTTCAGAGCCCTTGAGGATAAAAGACATTGCCTTTGGACTCCTAAACATGACTACAGTTTTATCTGAGTGGTCTTCCTAGGTGCTGCCAGAGCTTGCACCATATGCTTCGCATGGATAGTAGCAAGATGTGCTCAGCAGGCGATCTGCACATTTTCAGAGCACAGCATACTAAATTACGAATTTTTATTGAAACGTACAAGAGGTTTAACAACACAGAAAACAACATAATGCTTACACGACTTCTTTTCCTAAGTTTCTAAAACCTGTCCATCAGAATTGATTTGTGGTATTTTCAAAATACCACACTGGCCCAAATATAATGGCTTTTTCATTACAGCAATTAAAACTTGAAAGAAATACACTTACCTTACATTTGTTTTCAAACTAATTTTCTGACTAAGCTTTCAAGCCCTTATAATAACCAAACAAGAAGATCTAAGCTGCTGGTAAAACGTGCAGCAATCAAGGTCTTTGATGAACATGTGAGCTGGAGCAGGGAACAGGTTCCCCAGCAGAACTTTCAGGACCCATTACAGGAAGAAAACAAGGAGAGGGGCCTGTGGCATCCCCTGTTCTTCCCCTCTAAAAGCTGCAAGGCTCCTCTGTATTTGAGACAATTTGGAATTTATTTAAAAGCTAATTGGTACTCGCATACCAGAAAAAATACTGTCAGCTCACAGAGGAAGGCTGAAAAATGAGATGTGTTTGGATTGAAGGTTCAGCAAGCTGCAGCTCTGACAAACAGCACAGGTAAATCCCATAATAAATATTTGATTCCTCTACACAGAAAATTGCTAGTAAATGGCCATTCTTAATTAAATGTGCTTTGGGGTCCTTATTTGAAATAAATGAGCCTACGTAAGCATTTATTTAAGACAAAATCTTCAAAAGAAGTTAATCAGCACAGCATTGCAAGAAGTTAATTAAGCTCATAGGTGCTAATGGATTTAGAGTGTTATTTATTCAGAGTTATCTAAGTCTGGCTCACTTCCTCCTTCATGCTGGAACTAGCAAGAAACCCTTCAGAAAGTTTTGGGGGATTTTTTTACCCCTGTCCTCATACCAAAGTAGAGCAGTGAGGTGGCCTGGAGGGCCAGCTCACTTTGTGATCTCTGTAGCTGGCACAAGAGAAACACTGCTTCTTTTGGCACGACCCTATTAGGTGAGCCTAAGCCAAAGTGCATTTGCTGCCAGTGGCTGAGCACTTGCAGCACTTGATATAAAATGCTGAACCAGTGACAAAGTTGATTAAAATCAGGACTTTATTCTAATGCCTTCTTTAAGGACTCTGAAAACTCTTTTCAGTCCTCACTGCCACAATGTATTGTTGCATAGTAAAAGTCCATCAAAATCTCTCATCTGGGCAAGTAAACAGGTTCTGACAGGATATTTCTCCCTATAGACTGTCTGTGGGCATGCACTGTGGAGTAAGAAAGGCACCATCACCAATATCCTTGTCGGAATTCGTACATTTTACATGCTAGACTCAATCCAACAGTTTCTGTGTCAGACTTCTGTTCTTAGCTGTATAAACTCCCATGGCAGGGTTTCAAACAGGCCCTCTGCTCTCCTCTCTTGCAGGCAGCTGAGCTATTTGCAAACACTTTCACACATTCTCCTGCCTGTGAGAAATGTAGGCCAGCTTACCACAAGCAGACAGCGTGAAAGCATTCTTAAAAAACCCAGCTGCTGGCCTGTTTTTCATAGAGTGCAAGTCCTGTTAAACACTTGCCTACCTTCTACCCTGTAAACCCTCCTTTCCACAGAGGGAACTTCCCCCTTTCTGGGATGAGAACACCACATGAACCATGTCCCTGCCCTACCACAGCAGATTGCACTATTACACTACCCCACTAAGGCTCTAGCCAAACTGTAGTACTGAATGTAAAAAACCAACACCCACCTGTGTCTGCTTTTAGTTCTGGATATTTCAATGCATTTCTACATATCAACAAAATCCATAATTAATTGATTCTTAAGTAAAACAAGCTGGAAGGTGAAAGG
>VYZP01021198.1:87511-136467 GCA_013400635.1 Hypocryptadius cinnamomeus
CTAAGAAGCTGGAACATCAGCTTGCCATACTGTTGCACTGTGGCTTTCACTCACTAGAGTCAGAATAAAAGACTACTTCAATGTCCTTGATTTCCTGCTGAATTTCTGCTGGAAAGGGAATCTATTTAATTTCTTGTCATTTACAAGCCACCTTACTGTACAGTACAGTTTCTGTGCTTCCATTTGTTTTCTTTATCACTCCATGGTTCTGAATTAGACAGTTGAGATCAATCAAACAAACACATGAAAAGGACCATACTATTTTATATATTATAGTATCATGACTTCTTGATACCATAAATTGTGCAATCTGCCAAGCACAGCTGATCAATGAGCTGACATAATCTATAAAACAAAGCAGAGACTAAAGTTTATACCAACTGAGAGGCTGCATTACATAAATATAAGCTGCTACTGAAAATATTTACATTAGAAGAATCTTGTTTCATACATTTATTTTTAAACACATCAGAAATCTGATTTCCTAATCTGCTGGAGTGACATATCAATTGCAAAAAAAAAAGAAGATTTTGGAGAGAAATTCAGAGAGATGCATCTTGGCAGGCATATTGCCAGTTTAGAACCTTTTCTTTCATTTTAGAATTGTGTACAACTTACTTGCCATCTTGGGGTATGGACCAAATCTTGGGCTTGCTGAGAAAATGCCTACAATAAAAGGAAACAGTCAGAAAGCTTATTCACTTGAGGAACTCACCAGCACTCAAAACCAGCACTAATTTTCCTACAGATTTTGCATTTCTTAAGGTGAGGATGGTATGAAGTCCACTAACTCAGATTTCAGTACATCAGGGCACTTTCTCTTCCACTAGTTCTCAGTGCATGTGTTTTGGGGCAATTCTAGAGTCATAGGAGGAAGAGAATCTGGACTTTGCAGGATTCAATTCAGGCAGGAGTTCAGAGAGTAAACCAACAAGAAAGCAGCATGTCTGCCACTGGTGACACCTGCATCACTGCATAAGTGATGGTGGCTTATGTTTCAGCACAAACCAACCCTGCATATAAAACAGCAAAATTAAATCTTTCACACAAGGTCCAGCTCCTTGTGCTGTGATAAGTAGGATGAAACTGCTCTTTGGTAGCTTTCTGTGGCTATCAATTAAAACTGTACCACTGGTATCTAGACTTCCCCTCTGGAAAGATCACACATTTTGGCCTTTAAGAGGAGAACACAGTGTGCTGAACAAGAAAAGCAAAAAATTATCTTTAGTTTTTCCACCAAAATCCACATTCCCCCAGTTAATCTCAGGAGGTGAAACCAGTATTCCTCTGAGAACTATGTGTCTGGCAGAGGAATGCCATGCTGTGGAGGAGGGCTCCACACAGCAAGATTACCGTGGCAAAGGGAAGGGAAGTAAACACTGGTTGCACTGTTACATGCATTCAGACAGTAATAATGAGGCTTAGAAGCTCCAGCATCTTCTAGAGGCAGGGTACTGTGTGCAGCCATCAGAAAGAGTATTTGGACAGAGGAGTATTCAGCCTATGCTAAGCACAAGGGCCTTTGCCCACTGTGATCTATGCAATTTTATATTGGGTCTCTCGGGGGAGGGAGGAACAAAAGTGTTGTTTGTTTCTAATCACCCCCCTCCAACTGGTGACACAGAGTAATGATTATTTACTAAGAGCATTTGTTATTTCACAGCTGATAGAAACATCCAAGTACAATGAACAGAAACTGAGAAGAGTACCTGGTGCCAGAGGCTGGCATGTTAGCTACAGAGACAGCCCCGGTGCCCTTCCTATCACTGCTCACCCTTTTTCCAATGTGTAATCCTTTCTGACACACTCTTACTCCTTCCCTCCTTGTCTCCCTGCAAGCTCATAGGCCAAGGATGGAGTAGGGAATCCACATCAGCCTCTTGTGATACAGCTTAGCAGGCTTCAGGGTGGATGCCCCTCACTCTCTTCCCAAAACAGCAACCTCAACCGTATACACAGTCAAGGCCCCCAGCAGGCAAACTGAAGGCGCCATGCACAGAACCAAGCTCATCCACCACATAAATAGAATACAATTTTCTTTTGTGTTAGCCTGCAGATCGTGAGCCATCTCTACAGAAAGCTCTCTGTCTCCCCACTTTGGCAGTACTCCTTGTCCCTTTGCACCAAAGCTGTAGGACATTGATACATGGTCACTGTCAGCATTGCCAGCATTTTCAAACAGAACGAGAGTTAGAGCTCCAGTACCCGGTCCTAACACCCTGCTCGGGCTGTACAATGCTCTGCCCTGCGAGCTGCCCAGTGAAGACTCTACTCAACTACATGGGATCATGGTGACAAAATCCAGCCACCGGTCTTTGGATTTGCAAATTCTCTTTTCAGTTCATGCTCTTGTGAAAGAATGACTGTAGCAATGCACACATAATAATCAAATCACCATAGCGATGATGGTAATGAGCAAGAAGAATATTGATCTTGAAAAGATGTATTTTTTTATCTTTACCTTTTGAGATTAGCCCCTGGGTGACAAGCATGCTCCCAAGAGATAAAGGAAGAGCTGTGAAAATGAAAAGGAGAGTAGCTGGTATCAGCCAAAATTTGCTACGTATTTGGTAAATACTCTCTTATACATTAAATGTTTTCTGTTTCTAATGTAAAAACATTATTTCTAAACATTAACTTTGCCTACTGTCCTAATCACCTATTACATCTGCTCATTCAGATTATGTTCTCTTCAAAGCCAAGATGTCCTCACACAGTGTCAGACATGCTGTAACATCTGGAGCTAATGCAATACATACATACTTATTAAATAATAGTTTCCACAATCTGAATATCTCGTCTAACTACTGCAACACGTGTAATGACAGCAGCTCCAATAAAATGCTGAAACCCTTTTCAGTCTTCTCCATTCAGGAAATAAGTAATTTAGACACAAACTGAGAGGGTGGAAGTAAAGGTACTAAAACAACAAGGACTGATCCTTTTAGCTGTCCTAACATAGTTAGAATTTCACAAATCAAAGACACATAGCCATGCCTGCCTTCCATTCAAAGGCAAGGATATGTACGTAACAAAGTAAAACATTCCTAAGGTGGTTGTAACCAACTCTACAACTGCTGAAGTTCGTATTAAGCAAGATCTCAATCCAACCACCTTTACCTACAACAGTTATGCAAATAATTCAATTAAACCTTGAAGAATACAACATTTAACTTAATATGACAGAGGTAACACACAACAGTGTTCCAACAAAAAAACATTTTGCAGACAGTTCTGCATACATACATCAAGAAGTCATTCTATGTGGTAAATGTAGTAAGAATGACTTTGAATCACTCACCTCTATACCAAAAACTTTCCTGTTTGCATTCTTTAATGATCCTTGCAATCTCTCTGTCTTGAATTTGGGACATGGGGCAAAACAACATTGGCTGAAAGCATAAACCTGGATTAGTTTACCAAATTTAATCTCACAAGAAGAAAAAAATGAATTCATTAAAGAAGATAAATTATTTTAAAAACAAATAAAATATAAAAAACTCCAAGCAAAACTCCTTATTCTGTTGCTAGCAGTGTGATGAAATAGTGATACCCCAATACAGAAACAGAAAGAACTACACAGGTTTTAAGTTTAAACAACCCATCTTGTTGATCTTTACTTTCCTAAAATTGCTCAGCTGCTGCTCACCCTAGAAGCATACTGTTTTATATCTGTTAGCCATTTCATTCTCAGGAGCTACATTATGTATCCCAGAAAGAAATGACAGGAAATAAAGGCAGAGTGGCAGTTTTCAAAAATCAAGTTCTGTTCTGTACATAAGTCAACTGAAGTTCAAGAAGAGCAGATTTTGCAAGTATTTAGAAGAGGGTCAACATAAATTCTGCCAGACTCCCCACTAGTAGAACTTTCTCTCTGAGCAGTTTAAATATATCCACAGCATTAACTGAACTCAACCATGCTGGCTTCACCCTAGTACAAATCAGGCCGCCAACAGACTTCTCGAAGGTAGCTCTTTTTTAACCCATTGTGATTGTGAGGGAAAAGTGACAGTATCCTCCCTTGCATGCTACTATCCAGGGTATTGACATGTAAACATATGAGGATTATTTTTCTTTCTTTAGGAAAAGACTCAATGTTAGCATTTGCAGTGTTGTTATCAGACATCTGAGATAAATGGGTGTACTGGTTTCGAATGGACAAGAGTTTACTTTCTCCATAGTAACAGTATGGTGCTAAGTTTTGGATTTATGACCAAACCAGTCTTTACAATACAGGGACATTTAATTACTGCTGAGTAGATCTTACACAGTCAAGGCCTTTTTTTGTTTCTCAGGCGGCCCCACCAGCAAATCGGCTGGGGATGTAGAAGAATTTGGTAGGGGACACAGCTGGGACAGCTGACCCCAGCTGATCCAAAGAATATTCCAATTCCATACCGTGACACAGTGCTCAGCAAGAAAAGCCAAGGGAAAGGAGTTGTCATTAAGTTAAAATTAATTGAAATTTTAACATTTTTCTGTAAAAACACATCATCTTCAAACATATGCATTCTTGAAAGAAAAAACAGGCATCATAGAAGAAGCAATGCCTTGGAAAATGGAAAAAAGAGCACATTCATCTATTACAGGATTCCATCTCCTTTTATGCCTGACTCCTTTTATGCATGATTTTATAGCCATAATGAGGAAATGCATTTATTGGCCATTGCCACACATTTCACATTATAGGTAATTAATATCTCAGCCCTTTTTCAAGCACTGCTCCTACAAAAGTTAATGGTGGTGCTGGGCAGACAATACAGAATAGAGAACCGCTTCAAACTGGTTTCAGAGCAAGGTCATGACAAATACAGTAAAATACAAACAGGCTGACTGAAAGATAAGGAAATGCATGTCAGAGCCCCAAGTGCACCAACAGGCTTTGCAACCTTTCTGCCTCCATACACACCCTGCCAGCTGTTTAGTTGCTTGGCTCAGAGTCAGCTCTACCATGGCACAGTTGTGTAACACCGAGTTAGACTGCTGAGAAAACAGAAAAGCTCAGAGAAAGCAGCAAGAAACTTTGCCCAGGGCCTCTGCCCTTCAGCTCAGGAGCTGTACATAAGCTCAGGCCCTTGCCTTAACTGTGCTGTAGCTATACCATGGAGATCCTTACCCTGCCCTGCTAACCTGATCGCCCAGCTCAGCATCAGACTTGCCTGGGAATCACTGAACTGACTGTAAGCTGACCCTGGTTAACATCACTGGGTGTGCTCTCCTCCTCTTTTTGGGTACCATGATACTGTGCTCCCTGTACCTGAGGCCCCAGCCCCTGCCACCCTGCTGTCACTTGTGCCTCTTCCTTGCAGATCAGCCCAGTATTGCTGCCCTCTGGTAGTGATGGGTTAGTAAAAAGGCATATCACATTTAAATTCCTCAATGTCTCCATCAGAGGAGAATGTTCATCTTCTGTAGAGCTGTAGACCAGATTCTTGTGCTGTACTGCTCCCTTCTCCCCTTCTGAACTTGTGCATGCAGAGCTTGATGGGGACAGGCTGTACTGGACTTGTACTCAGACACCACAGCCATGCCAGCTCATAACTCAGGGCATAAATCAGAGCCTTAAGATTCACAACTCCTAGCCCTCTGAGCACAGTGAACCAGGAAAAATAACACACCATCCTTTCCTCTCCATCTATATGCTTAAGCTCACAGACACCTACTTCTCTCTTCAATAAGAGCAACTGAGGCAAAATCTGTTATTCATTAGCAATAGCACTGAAATACAAGGGAGGAAACCCAGCTTACCCATCCAGGCTGCTTTATTGGAGGCGTCTGACTTCCCTGTTGACCTGTTTCAGAAGACATTGTCTCTTTCCTTGTAGTCTGCTACTGCTCTTGTTCAGCAGAAGCTATGCGTTTTATGCTTGGCTACTTCTCTTTCTGCTAGGTACAAAGGTAAAAAGTCAAGATATCATACTAATATTCATAAGTCCAATGTTCATCTAGAAAGAAAAATGACCAGGTTGAAAGGAGTGTATTTTTTACAGCAGATAGCACCCAATCACCTGATACACAATTTACAGCACAGCTTATCACTTATCAGCAACACAGAGTTGGGTGTAACTTAAACAGGTAAGTCAGTAACTACAATTAAATGCTGAATCATGACCTAGTGTAGTATGCTCAATCATAAAGAAATGAAAATAAATATGAGCAAGTAACTGAAAACCTTTCTAAGTTTTTAATGTACTGCCGGTCCAAGAACAGCCTCTTCAGCGTGCTGTCCAGAATTACTGCACTACTTCTACCCTCACTGCCACCATCTGACACCTGGATTCCATGGCACCCACCAAGCAAGCCTATCACAGACCACATCTGTACCTCCAAAACCCCAATTCAGTTACAAACATCCTTTAAAAAAATAACACAAAAAATAAATAGATTCCAAAGAGGTTTAGAGTTGCAATCTTCCATGCTTGAGAGCCATGCTGGGGAAAAGCAATAAGGAAACTCATTTGTTTCTAGAGTACTTCAAACAATCTAAATTGTGATTTTTACCTAGCACTTTGCTGCATGGTCTGGCACTTTATTAACATAGAGGGCACTTCTCCTTTTCTGAAAGTACCGTCTGAGAATGGTGGCACTGAGCAAGGCTAAAGTGACTGCAAAGGGCAGAGTTAAATAGAAAAGATATGCAACAATTTACTGACCTAAATGGTTTTTTGCATTTATAATATTACTGTATAAACCACTTCCTGCACTTATTTTGGGGTCAGTTACACAGCTATGAAGTTCAAGCAACATCTGCTTCATATACACTAGATATTCAGACAGCAAAGCTTTTTTAAGCAACAGAAGCAACACAAACACATATCCACTTGGTAAAAGAACTTAAATAAAGCATTGAATTCACACCAATCTGCACTTTATTCTCAGACACTCACAAAAATGACAATGATCACTGTGTCTTTGAAAAACTGCAAGTTTGAAAACCCATATTCTATGAGGAAAGCTCACAGCTCTACACCGTCTTCCTCAATCTGAGAACAATTTAATTTTCATCAGTCTCTTGTCACTTAATGCAAAAAAGAAAGATGCATAAAACGTTAAAGAGGTTTGTGTCAATCAAAAATGAATCAAATTTGTTTTTCCTATCTGCTTTCTTACTCTTATCTAGTCAGAAAGCCTACTTGTGCAGACGGATGCATAAAACAATCACTGCAAACGGTTTCTAAATGCTGCAACAGATTTAAAGTGCTTGTCTTTTTCATGATAATAAAACAGCTGAGTCACAGGAGGAAAATAAATAAAATAAAATGAAGGAAAAAGAGTGGGTATAAATAAAGATTATAACTATTTGAAATTTGCCATGGGCCTCCTATATCATCCTAAATACACATTTCTCCTGAATTAGAAGTTATTCAGCTATGCTACTGCTTCAACATAATGAAGAACCCCAAAAATATTTAGCCCTTTAAGCAGCCTCATGATACAGCTCCCACACGGGATGAAAGATGAGAGCTATACTGGCAAGAATGAAACAAAGAGACAGAGTTGATGTAATCAAAATATTATGTAACTGAATTATTAATATTCATACCTAGCAGACAAGCTGTCTCCTATCTGAGGAATGTAAAAGTGTTCTAATATTTCAAGGCCCTGTGTCATGGAAGGACAACTGTTATCCCAAAAAATACCTATATTTCCATTAGCTTACTGGAGAAATATAATTTCTTATAATTTTCTGCAATACTCATTGCTGTTTTCTCAACCTTATACGTAATTCTTAGTGCAACAATTAAGTGTATATTCTGGGAAGAATTCCCCAATTATATTATTCTGTTTAAATGAAATGCCTATATAATACAAGATTAAATCGATATGGTTTACAAGGATCAAATAGTCATAAAACTTATTTGTCTTTTACAAGAAATGTTCTGGATAATTTATTCATTTACAGAAGAAAATGCTAATTTTAGGCTCCTGAAAAAATCTCACAGTTTGAATACCTCTAATGGGATGACAAAGAAGCAGTATGCAAGAAGATAGCTAACTTTTTCAAATATGAGAGTTGTCAACTTCCTACGCTGTGTTTTCAATAAAAAGCCTTCTTCTGAATAGGAATAATGACCCCATAATTTCTAGGGCTACTTCGGGGAAGAAAGGGAGAGCCAAAATTGCATGTATTAACTGGTCTGTGCAGTGAGCTGTGATGCCCAGGGCAGGCACCACTCACCAAAGATTTCAGGGAGGCACTTCAAGGACCATCGTGAGGAAGATGACAAGCCTCAACATGATGGTTCACACCTATCTGAACTGGCTTTTTGAAATAAGAGCCTGAGTTTAAAACAAAGGTGAGTCTACACAGTAGCTGCACTAGGTAGTCAATGAAAAGGTCCCTACCAACAACCTGAGAGCACAGGGCTGGGGAATGCCCCACGCCTGCTCAGCCCTCAGTGCCCCCACCCAGGGCAGTGCACGCCCGGCCAGCACAGAGTATTTCTCTCCTATAATCACAGAACCAATTAGGCTGGAAAAGGCCTCTAAGATCATCGAGTCCAAACTATGACCAAACACCACCTTGTCAACTGAACCATGGTACTGTCACGGCCATTCCAATGTCTAATCACCCTTATTGTGAAGAAATTCTTCCTAATGTTCAACCTGAACCTCCTNGCGGGGCGGTCGGCCCGCGGGGCCCGCCCGGGTCGCCTCAGGCGCCGCTGCTCGCTCCCGCGGGGACACACGGACACTGCCCGCCTCCCGGTGCGCTGCTGCGGTACAAAAACAGCGAGCACGCCAAGAAAATTCCGCGTTCTCGGATTTCCCGACTGAAATGCAGAACGCTCTTTCAGCAAGGGTGTGTGTTAATGAAGGCAGCAGAGTCTCGGAATCTTTAGGATTGGAAGGGCCCTCTGGAGGTCACCTGGTCCTACCCCCACTGCCAAGGCAGGGCCACCTGGAGCAGGTGACACAGGTGGGTTTGGAATGCCTAGAGAAAGGGAAACTCCATGACCTCCCTGGGCAGCCTGNACGTCCTCTTGTTCTGCCATTAGTCGTCTGGGAGAAGAGACCAATCCTCCTCTGGCCACAACCTCCTTCCAGGTGGTTGTAGAGGGCAATAAGGTCTCCCCGAGCATCCTTTTCTCCAGGCTGAACACCCCCAGCGCCCTCAGCCGTTCCTAGCAGGACTTATACCCCAGACCCTTCATCAGCTCCATTGCGCTTCTCTGGACACGCTCAAGCACTTCAGTGTGCTTTCTGAACTGAGGGGCGACGGCGCCGCCGGGCTGCGGCAGCACAGGCCCCACAGCGGCCGCCTGCCCCGGGCCGGCTGCCGAGAGCCGCGCCCCGACCCCCGCCTTCCCTCGCCGTGACGCCGGAGAAATCCGGCCCCGCGGAGCCGCTTGGANTCTGGGCACCACCAAAAAGGATCTGGCACCGTCCTCTGACACCTGCCTTCGAGATATTTGCATGCACTGATGAGACCCCCTCCCAGTTTTCTCCTCTGCAGACTAAACAGGCCCAGCNGGCCCCCGCCGCGCTTACCTTCCGCGGGCCGCCGGAGGAAACGGAACGGGCTGGGCTGACCCGGCCCGGCCCGGCTGACCNTGTGGCCACCACTGGACCCTCTCCAGTAACTTCTTGTCTTTCTTGTAGTGTGGAGCCCAGCATACCACATATGGGGTCTGTCCTACGAATTGAAAATATTTTTTTGGGAAATTAAATATTGTTCTTTAAAAAAGAAACAACAAATTCTACTTTGACCATTTTGGAATGGAAAGTGTTGCTTATCTACTTTGATTTTAATACTACAATGCTTATGTAAGTAGATAAATAAATTTTAATATTAACAAGAATTAAACCAATAAGAAAGGCACTTGCATCAAGCAAAAATAATTTTGCAAGAAAAAGTTACCCTGAAAATATCAGTTGAGTGTGGGAGGGGTTGTTCTAGGAATATTGAAAAAAATGGTTCTACTTTCTCTGAAATGAGAAATGCAATGCCTTTCTTTAAGAATAAGTTTTCTAAAACAAAAAATATAAACATGAGTTTTAGTCTGCATTTTAATTAAAAAGGTCTCTGTTTCTATTTTGTTTTGCTTTGTTGTTTTTTTTTTCACAGCAAGACAATAGTTTTCAGTAGAGTATCTTAAATGGTGATATGACACTTTAGTGCTTATCGTGAAATGAATAGGCTGTGAGATCACCATTAAACTTCCTCCTTTTGCATGACCTTGGCATCTCAGTTTCATAAGAAACACAAATCATACTTAATTTTCTTAAGTACCAAAAAAACTTTCAGCTTCCATAAGTCTTGGCTGCTTGAAGCCCCTTTCACCAGGCTATTCTCCCACTCTTGCCTGCCAAACCAGAGGATCAGACTTTGCTGCTGCAAAATGTGCTTTTCACATGGAGGCTGGGCAAGAGTGTTGTCCTAAAACAAGTCTTGAAAGTGTATCTAATACCTCCTGGGATCTCAAAGGTATTCTTGAAAACATACATGAAAACTCTTCAATAGATACTGGCTACATGTTATTCTGAAAAATACAGTACACAAGAGAATCCCGTGTGGAGTGAGTACTTCATAAACAACAACTTCTTAACTGGTCCAGCTTAAGCTGAACATAAAATAAAAAAGCACTAGAATGATAATTTTCTCATGGGCCATATGTGGGCCTGAGGATAGTGATTGCGTAGAGATAAGACTGTTTGGATTCTTGCATCTTTCTGTGCAAAAGTGCCTCTTAAAAATCAGTTTAAGCTTCTTTTTAATTGTAACTTTAAATGTAAAGTTGGTTATCACAATTGAATATTTTCTTCAAACACTCTTTCTTTCCAAGATTTACCTGAAAGTTTTTCAGAGTTATAAAAATGGAGAGAAGGTAATAGACAGAAACCAGTAAATGTTAGTGATTTGGAAGAGTAAACACAAAGCAAAAGAGATTCTTACCGCTCCCGGAACAAAACAAACTTTACACATCAAGGAAATAAACCCCAAGTGATACCAAAAATAAAATGACCAATATGGAGCTGAATGTTTGGTTGAGGAATTATCTATTGTCAGAGCAGAAGCAGATCAGGAACTGAGATTTCACAAACTCAGGGAAGGTTTACAGTCTCTGGCTGCTTGACTGAAGAACCTCTTAGAAAACACTGAAGGGTTGCCAGAGTCCTGAGGTTCACCACAGTCAGCAAAGCAAAGCCTTTCTGGTGTGCATATTTGACAGAAACACTCCATGTGTGTATGCAGTGCGTGCCAGCAGGAGGAACTATTACCACTTATGATAAACATGGTTGATCTGTCTGTTGCAAAATCAAACCCTGTTAATTGCTTGAAAATTCCCTGTGAAACAGAGCTCCACCTCCTTGCTTAGTAACCATAACAGAGCATGGAAAACCAAGTAAGAATTACACGACAGGGCATTGTTCTTATGCTGATGGGAGTAGGAGTTAAGGGCAAATGAAAAGACTTGAAAAGTCACAGCAGGAAACAGTCAACATACTTCTGAGTAAAACATTGATCTGTCCTCACTACTTGCAAGGAGTCATGTAAGTTTTCTGTGTCTTGGCTGATTCTTGGATGTACTTCTATTTTATACTTGACCTGGGCTATCTTTAAGAAGTGAATAGTTGGCAATTATGAAATGTTTAAGATACAGGATTTCCCCTTCTCAGTGTGAAGAACCCAGTAAAGTGCTTGCAGGGACCTGCATGTGTTTGTGTTTCCCATGAGATTGTGACAAACGCCCCAAGTGTAAACTCACCCACTCCTGCTTTTTTTCCAAAGCTGTGGTTTTAATCCTAATCTGTGCTCATACTTTCATGCTTTTTCCCCCCCATTTCTCTGGCACTTGCTTCTGCTTCTTCATCATGCTTATTTCAGACATCTCAGGCAATATGTAAGGACAACTTCTCACAGGGGTCTGAAAGTTCTTTTAAGTGCCATGTGTTTACTTAGGTTTCAAAACATACTTGTATTACAGTTTGAACACAAATAAAGCAGTGTTTTTTACAATCACTAGCTTTAGAAAAGTTTACCCCTGTCAACCAATGTAATTATGGGGCTGTTAAATTTAGATAGCTTTTTATGTCTGCCTTGGGGTAGGGGCATCTTAAATATTATTCTAGAATGAAAATGCTTCTTGTTCTGTGGGTGGAAGCTCCTACTGTAGTGTTTTCTTGACTTTACTGGTATGACATCATTGTATTCCTATAAAGATCAAATGCTTTTGCTTTATTTTTTTGTCATGTACACCTGTGGCACTCCAGAAATAAATAAAAAAATGTAGTGAAAGGCATTGCTACGCATATATGTGTAACTAAGCACCTTGAAGCATTGACTTTTGTGTTTAAGACATTGCACCTGAAAACTCTCTCCTCTTTTGCTCTGATGGTCATACATATATCAGCCCTACGGAGAGCACTAGAATGTAACTTTGTGCCAAGTGAAGCCAAAGTTAATAATTACTAAGAATCTCAGAGAGAGTACCCAGAATACAATTGCTAAATTTGTCAGGATTTGCATTATTTTCATTGCATTATGAGTTTAATGGAAGCCACACAAGCATATCAGGTTCACAATTCCAGTCATGTCTTGTTTTACTGGAACTCCACCTCTGAACCATGAAGCAAGATACTGTAATTACAAAATGGGTTGCAAAATTTTTTTGAATACTTGTTGGCTGAATACATGCTGTGTGCCTCACACTCCTGCTACGCAGCTCCAAAAGCTGCCATGTTCTTGGTTTATTCTGGCCAAAGATCTTATTTTCCATTTGCATCACACCACAGCGAGATGAAATGGTGTCAGCACTCATATAATCCTGATATCCAGTGATAAGTGAGCTTGGTGACTGTTCTGGTATGACTTTTCTTTAATGAAGAAAAAGAAAGCTGCCTTTAATGACATGGAACTTGGAGAAAACAGAGAAGCTCATTAAATCTATGAGTCTCATTCTTCCTTCCCTAGTGAGATCAACTTTTCCATCAAAATACTTTAATTCTTTTCTGGACATTTAAAACATATTTCCATTTTTAAAAATACATTTTCAAATAGCAGCTAAAATTCAACAGAGTTTTTGTAATAGCCAAACCCCATCATACTGCAGGGTAAATGAATCACTTGACTTTGAGACTTCTAGGGCAAAATTTAGTTTAGTACCCTGTCCTCTCAAATGTCTAGACCAGATTTATTGCTAATAATAGCTCATATAGATGTTAGGTGTTTATAGTTTACTCCTATGGATTTAGAGTTTCACAAACTGGAGAAAGAAAATGTGTACCATAAAGTTTATTTAGAACGGAACAGTCTTTTTAACACAAATGAGAAGATAACAGATGGTGGTTCTATAGGATGCTGTATGAAGATTATTAAAATTTAAGATGGCGGTATATTTCAACAGCCAAAGGACTTCTTAGTTCTTAGCTTATATTTACAATTTTATTTTTCGTGCCCCTCCCCAAAAAGAAACTCTAAAATTGAGATTTTGCTTATGTAATCTTTTTGCCAGAACTTGGCAGCTGTGATCACGGCTGGCTCGATTTTACTCATGATTTCTTCTAAAATTAACAAAAGTAGTTACTCAGGAATCTCAGCAAATAAAACGCTTCTTCTGGTGCTTTTGTAGACAGCATTGCTTATCAGAAGTCTCTATTCTGCTATAGAACAGTACACATTTCACAAAGTTGAGCACAGTACTAATTCGGACATCCCGAACCCGGCGTAGTCAACCATGTGTTTGTACAAGCTGCCAGGTGGGCTAGCTCCTCTTCTCCCCGCCAGCTTGTGCTATGACAACCTTTTACTTTTCTTGCTGCCGTGACTGCTCAGGGGACAAACTGCTGGCACATGGGTGGCGGGGCGAGATGTCCCGGCCGTTCAGCGCGGCGGGGCTGTGAAGATCACGGAGAGCACGGTCCGGCCGTGCGGGCTGCCCGCCCCCGCCGGGGACGCGGCTCCGTGAGGCGGGACGGGCGGCGGCGCCGCGCCCTGCCGGGCGCTCGGGACTCGGCTCCCGCTGAGCGGGACGCAGCCCCCGCAGAGCCGGGCAGCTCCGGGGGCGATGTTCCCCCTGTGGAAGGCCGTTCTCTCCGAGAGTCTCCTGGGTAGGTGGCGGCGGTGCCGCCCGGCGGGGCTGGGGGCTCGGGCCGCGGCTGAGGGCACCGGGGGTTGAGCCGGGCCGGCCGTAGCAGGGCAGCCCCGGCAGGGCGTCGCGGGGCTCGCCGATGAACAGCTCCCCTCTGGAATGAGTAAATAGTGCTCACATCTGAGCGCTCTTCCTCGAGTTCTTTTTTTCCTCTAGTGCTGGAATGCTTTTTGTCTCTGGGATCAGCCCAGAATTTATTGCTGCTGTGTCCGGCCAAGTGTTTGTGCAGGTAATGCAGAGGCGGTGCTGCGCTGCCGAGGGTGGTCGCCAGACCCAGCACCCGCGGTGTCGTCTGCTCGCTGCATCTCCTGCAAAGCCTGGAAACTCGCAGCGCAGTGCTGCTGTGCCCGGATAAGGCGTCTCCAGGGGAGAACAGCACACCGATTTACTGGAATAATTCCTTTAGCCACCAGTCTGCCTTTGAGTAGCCCTGAGACTGTGGGTGGACTGCTTATTTAGCCAGCCCTATGAACACTAATCCTTTCCGAAGCTAAGCACTTCACTGAGGTTCAAAGTAGGAACTGCGGTCTGAGTGGGGGAAGAGCTGTTATATTCTCATAATTCTATTTCCTTGTAAAATACATTTGTTTAACTTGAAATAACAAACATTTCTTCAAAGAAGGTGGCTGTTGTTGCTTGAACTGCTTTCAAATACATTTGACAGTCTATATGTGAAAGTATAAAACGGTGCCTCTTAAGTAATCTCCAGGAAATCTTGTTGTTGAAAATACATGATGGGGTTTTCTCTTTTTGGTTTGTTCTTGTTTTAGGCTACATTTCTTGGTCTCTTTACCATGCACTGCCACCAATGATCTACTACTTCCCTCTTCAGACACTGGCACTCACAGGCCTAGAAGTTTTTGCTGTTGCCTTCTTTTCCCCGATATTCTTGACAATTGGCCCTTTTTGGAGGTTGGCTAACAATGAGTATGTCCTAGCCTTTCTGAGATTGACTATGGTTGGTAAGTACTCTCTGCAGTGAGTTATAGATTCTGTTTTGGTATCAATGCATAAAAACAAACATTCCAAATTGCCTTAAAAATTCAGACTATTACAGAAGGAGACAGAAATAAGAAGTTCTCACTCTCCCCATACTCGTGTTTTGTTGGTTTCTTTTTTTTCTCTCAAGTTTTAGCTACAGTCAGAGAAATATTTTTTGTAGCCATTGTATTGCATAAATACAGAAAAATATAATTTCACTTTTACTTCTAGTAGCTTTTAATTTAGTAAGAGTGATGTCCAATAGGAAAGTTATTTTCAGTATCACTCAAATATCAGCAGAGCAGGTGTTTTTTGAATTGTGACAATGGGTAGGGATGAGGCATTACAGAACAGCTTGGGGCTAGTTTCTATGACTGAAACATTCTTTTCAGTTTCTGAGGCAGCTTTTTCTTCTAAGAATGTATTTTTAAATTAAATCTATCAATCTACATGCCTGTAGAGGGGTTATAGGCTCATCCTAAATATGAAATAAACTCAGGAAATAGATGCCCCCATTTCCCATTCCACTGGCTCCTCCTTAAACCAGGATTTGCTGGGATTCCCACTTTGGTCTTCAGCTAACTGGTGCAAATCTTAGGTCTTGTTGATTCTTTGGAAGTTTTTTGGGGGGAAGTTTGGCAGCTACAGCCATGTTCAGAAGCGAGAGCTGGCCACACCTGATGGACTCGGAGGAGACAAGGGTCTCCATCCTGTGTAGAGGTGAAAATGCTGCTGCTGAGCATTGTGTTTCAGAAGCAGCAGATCCTAGCTCCTCATTTGTCAATATAAGATGGTAGACAGATAACCACTTTCCTTATAGTTTTCCTCTTTTACTCTTAGAACACAGAGTAAGATCATCTTATTTACTTTCCCTGCGTAGTTTTTTAAAAAAAGAATTATTGTTCTTTATCTCTAGAAAAATACTAGAACTGAGCAGAGTTTGTTGGTGTCATTGATTTTCATTACATTTTCTTACCATGTCCTTTTCTTTTCCTGCTCTTCCCACTATATCCATCCTAGTATGTCTTGTTGTTTTGTAATAAGCTTCTCAGTGAGCAGAATCTTCAGCTTCTTGCAGCAGTGCCTCATGTGTTGCCTTCTGCAAGATCTTCCAGTTTAGAAAGCAGGAGTGAGTATAAGCATTTAAAATTGCACCTTACCTTCCTTCAGGTGTGGCACTAACACAAAATTTGCCATGTTTATTTAAGGTTGATCCTTCAGATCACCTTAGTTCACTTTACCAAAAGAGATGGAAATCACTTAGAAGTGTGTAATTTTTGTTCTGGTAAATAAAGAGCAGTAACAGGCCTATGATGTTCTTTTATGTGTTGCTGATTCTCCTGCTTCTCAGTTCTTCCTGTGTTTTTCCTCCTTCATACTGAGACAATTTTATTCATTCTCTTTTTGATCTTTTTCCTTCTCAAAAAGGCCATGGCCTTCCTCTGGGACTTGTTGAATTGTCAGGCAGAACAATCTACGCCATGCATGCTCAATCCACCCCATTCTATTCAGTCTTCAGTTTCACAATCAAACAATAAGAAAATTTTTCATGTTTAGCTAAGACCAGAATATTTATGGGGATGATTTTTCTTTCCTGTTCTGTTTCTTTCTGCCTTTTCAGGAAGCTTTCTTTTCCCTGCAACTTCTAATTTCTGCATCCTTTCATGCTACTTGATTTTGTGTTCTATTTGAAAACAAACAAACAACAGCAAAGTACCCTGTGGTAGTGTCTATTTGCATCTGTGTCTCCAGACAACATAAGTTAAATTTGGGTGTTTGGATAGATATATTTAAGTCTTGGGTGTACTTGCCCAGCAACTAAAGGTGTGTCTGCTCTGACTTGGCAAACCCTGCTACCTTTAATCAGGGTAGCACACATGATGAAATATTTGAAGAGACAAGTTTATGGATTGCCGGCACAATTTAGTGACAGAAATCTCTGTGTACTGTATGTGAAACCTCTGTTGAAGTTCATGCAAGTACACCTTCACTGCACATTGAGCTTGTTTATTGTCTTGGCTCTAAGTTTGCATCTTTTACTCTGAGCAGAATGAGCAGGTAAACAGTTGAAGGATCCCTAGCACACGTTGCCAGAATCTGCAGCGCCATTTCTGACATTACTTGCTTAACATCTCTTCAAGTTTGACTCATACTCGCTTAGCAAATGGCTGGTATCATAACAGTGTTGCTGCTTCTCCTGCTGTTTGTCACTGGTCCTGGGCCAGAATTTGCCACATTGACTGAGGTTACGAAAATATATGTGGTTCACTGTCACTTGAATTGGGAACCTGTTAGCAGAGTTTGAAATTGCTGGTAATGTGGGGTCACTGTGCCCTGGGAAATGGCAGAGGTATGTGCATGAGCTCTCTTTCAGTGGCTGGGAAAGTGGTAGCTCTCAGTAATAAAATGGCACAGGCTGGTACTGACCACTTCTGAGACAAGATACTGAGCCAGAGAAAGCCTTGTTCACTCCTACTGAGGCAGTTGATTATTAATCCCTGTGCTATGTATGGTGACTGCTCCTTTCTAATAAAGAACGTGGCTTTTGTCACAGTGTGCTTGCTTTTGTAAGTGTACTGCAGCAAAAGCCATATCCTTTTTAGAAAGGAACAGTCACAGTACATATAACTTTATGGCTTTTGAGTTACCTAAGTGCATGGTTGAAGAATATCAGTATATGCTTAGGTATCCATATATCCTCTCTATGGAATCAATCACATAAGTACTTAAATAAAGGAAATCACTCGGACTGTTGGATAATCACTTCATATAAATTTTTTCCTTGAAAATTATAACTGCCATGAAGTCATGCATACCCAGTTTCTATGCATACCTACATTTCTTTTGTTTGTTTAAAAATGTGTAGTGTCATGTGTTTTCAGATAAGTGGTGTAGCTGTTCAAATTACAGACGATGTTGAACTAATGCACAGGGAATCCTTATTACCTGGTCTCTATTGATCATTAAAGTAACCTCTGTGTGTGTGTATTTGTTCGTAGGAAGCTTGGCATCATACCATGCACCAAATGCTTCAATTAGATTGCTCATCTTGGCTGCTGGTGTTTCTTCTTCATTGCTGGTTCAAACAGTAACATGGTGGTCAGGAAACAGTTTACAAAGGTATTTTCATATACTGATGGAATTTAACTGATGTTTCTTTATATTAAAAGCTGTTTTCTTTTTTTTTTAATCCCCCAAATGTCTCACTGTTTCAAAAACTGGTTCTTACAGGTTCATCAGGATATGGGGCTTCATGCTAGGCAAGATAATGCTCCTTGTTCTTCGTATCTGGTACACATCACTTAATCCAGTCTGGAGCTCACAAGTTGCCAATACTGTCATACTGACAATTGGTTTTGTAGCAGCAGTGGAGCAAATCCATTCAGGTAAGTATATTACAGCAAAGATGGTGGTTATGGAAAGAGCCTAAAGTACACCTAGCTATGTGCCACTGGGTTTTGATTCTTTGGGTTTTTTCCCCCCAACACAGTCTGGTTTTAGACCTGCTGCATGAGCATTGCAAGTTTTAGAAGTCATGGGGTACTTCCATCTGCCCATAATATGGCAGAACTGGTATGACAATTCATACAAGTGGTAGTGAGTTGGTGCCAGAACTGCCTCTTTTTCCTTATTGCAGTGCCAACAATATGATAGTAAGACAAACAAAGGCATAAGATAGACCAATAAAACCAGAATGGATTATTGTCTTTCCAGCATGAAACATTTGTGGTGTTTTTGTTATTTTGTTAATTCAGTTTGCACTTCGAGATTCTCTGCTGGTGCATATCTTTTAACAGAGAAGGGGAGACATAGTTGGGGAACAGCTGATACGTGAAAATAAACAGAAAGAATTGGAGGAGTGGACAAGTTGTCTCAGTTAAAGTTTGCCCAAGTTCTTGGAGTGTTTGCACAGAGTACACAGTGCTGGGGGCTGGCATAGGCTAAACTGTGGAGGTGGTATTGCCAAGGAAGACAGCAAGGTTGGGTTGGTTAGTTAAGGCAGCTCATGTTAAATCCTCAGAATATCCTTCCTTCTCAGTATGACCTTAATGAATTAATTGGAAGATAAAACCTTATCTATGTGTAAGTGGGTATAAATTAGCATCATGCATATTGTCTGTAAGCTTGCATTACACAATTTAAATTAAGCCTGAGCTTTCATCAGAATTTAGAAATGGAATCTGCTGCAGGAGATTAGGAAGGAAATCTGTCTTGTTTGTGGGTGACAAAGTGATATGTCACCCTTGGTGATGCAATTAAAGGTGCTGCTTTCTCCTTAGATGAGAGAGGTTCTAAAGCACATGGAAAAAAAAGAAGGAAGGGAGTTTATTTCTGGCTTATTTGGAAGTGTCAGGTTTTGTTCTTATCAGAGTTTAGAGTTTCAGAGAACGGAAGCCTCTGAACAAATTCTAATAACTTTTCTGCTGATTTTCAAAGCCAATTTAAACATTTAAAATTTACTATGGAAAATAATCAGATGGGCAGGTTGGCATTTTTGTACACTTATGAAGAGTATATTTTCTTGACAGACCTCGGGTTATTAATAAAGATTTTTTTCTGTATTATCAATTTCTGATAACATAATCCTAATCAGATAAATTAGCTTTTATGCAAGTAATTTATTCTAGTAAATTTGTGATTTTGGCTATTTCTTTTTCTCAGTAACTCTCGCTAATAGGATTTGACAGTTTGCTTAGCTGTATTTCTATTCTTATTCTAGATGGAGACAAGAGGAAACAAGAAACAAAGAAAACTGGTAACGTGATTAGAGAGACTGCTTCCCATCCTCACTGGTTTTTATCAGGGATTGCTTTTGGCAGCCTTATGTTCCTCACTCTGTGGATATTTGGGGAGGTTTCCTTAATTTCCAGATGGGCAGTAAGTGGACATCCACATACAGGTCCAGATCCTAATCCATATGGGTAAGTGCATGACGATGATGATGATGATGATGATGACAAAATTGTAATGAAAATCCAGTGCTGTAGTGGGTTACGAATTAAAACTCAACCTGACGATGGTATAAGACAGAAAAAAGTGGGTACAAGGTACTTCACACAGAGGATTCATTCTTCCTTTGAGATATCACTGAGCATTTTGTCCAGACCTTAAAATTTTCTGATACAGAATTATTTTTATTTCAGCACTAAAATCTTGGTTTGCCACATTTCAAAACAAATTTTAGATTATGACTGAAGTTCAAGGACTTATGAATGCAGTGCATCTATAATATGCAGTAAATTAGTTTAGCAGTTGGCTTCAGAGAGGAGACGATCAGAGACACATGCACAAAGTATAAATAAACTGTGTGCACAGTTATTTATATATATATTATTATATATCTATTAGTTATATAATATATATATTATATATATATTAAAATATATACTTCAGTAGAAGTTTTGATTTGTAAGAATGTAGTCTTAATGCTGTGTGTAGTTCATTCATGTTCCAAAATCTAGAAAGAAAACAAATTACTTATTCTGAGTAAACTACATGTGATGGCAGTTGACAGTGTTTATATTTTGGAATTGGCACATGAAAGAGCTCCCCAAGACTGAGAGCAGTATTAGACACTTTAGGATTCCTTAGTTGACATGAAGAAAATACTTCTGTTTGGGATAGATTCTTCACTTTTGTTTTCTCTGTGTTGTTTTTGCCGTCTGTACCAAGATTTCAGTGGACTGCTTTTGCTGCTGAACACGGCTCACTTATACATTACAGTAAATTGCCATTATTTTCAATTGGATGTTTTTTACATCCAATAAAAGGAAGAAAATGTAGCTGGGTGTGTGCAAAATTTAGCTTTGTTTAAAGTAAAACAATTATAATATATTACCAAGGACCCTTGAATGTATATCTAGAAGTTTGGTTTTTTTTAATATCAGATGTTTTTAAAATCATATTAGTTCATGTTTTCTGTTTCCCTATTGTTGAATCAGAGGTACAGTTCTGTTGGGCCTTGCTCATGGACTGATGCTTTCATTTTGGAGCCGGTCTTCTATCATCAGTTTTGCCTTGTTTCTTACAGGTAGGTGCAAATCTTGAGCAGAATTTTTGTCTGTTACCTTATTCCCTTTACTCAAGTCCTCTAACCTGACACCACATCTCAGAAAAGCGCAGCTAATCAAAGCCTCCTTGTCTCTTGCCTCTGACTGTAGTACACATATGTCACCAGTTGACTGAGGGTTACAGGCCAAATCTCCAGGCCATTTCAGAGCAGAGTTGTTGTTTTCAGAAGCCCTGTTAAGGTTCTGTTCCCTTGAGCAGCATCTCAGTTCTTACCACCTGCATTGTGTAACAGTTGGACTTGATGATCTTAGAGGTCTTTTCCAACCTTAGTGATTCTATGATAAGGCCACATCCAGGATTATGGGTTGAGAGGACACAAGCCTCTCAATTCCACAGGAAGCAAAATAACTTGTAATTTAACAAGCAGTCTCCCTGGAGACAAGCTTTCCTCCTGTGTCTTTACTTGCCAAGTTCTGCAGGCAGTATAATAGTATGAACAGGCAGGTTTTAGTGTTAAGAAATGTGTGTGCAGATTGTAATGTAAGCATCAACATTTGATTTTTGATGCACACACATTGCTTATTTAAAACAGGCACAGCAAGGTTCTTTAGTTGATTCAAGCATTGTATTCTAAAATGCTCAAAGCCCTGATGTATTAAAGTTAAATATTAAAAGTGTTTCTATACATTTGCTTTCATGGTGTGACAGTAAATATTCATATCTACAATAATGTTTTAAAATGAAGTTGTCCCATTATAGAGAGGTTCTGTGGTTGTTAATGTTCTGTTTAGAGTCAAATCCCCAAATCAAAGATAGCATGGTAAGGCAAGGATCTTGCAATTAGTAAAAGATTAATAGTTGCTTTCTTGCCCGTCCTATGGTTATCTACAGGGAAAGATCAGGAAATTGTATGTTTTCTCTTCACATTAATCTATTTGATTCTTTCTGCATTACAGTAAAAGAGATTCATAACTGACAGACCTGTTACTCTCTTAAGAGCTGCATCACTTCTCTGTTGTGCTGAACAACTCCGTAAGAAAAAACTGTTTGGTTTTGGCTCTTGATGATGTTTTTCTGCCCTCTTTTTGCTGTACTGTTTTCAGCTGAATAGGCAATGTTTAAAAGAATGAGATACTGGGAAAACTGGAAGTAGTCTTTGGCTACTGTGAATACCTGTCCTTGTAGTGATGCAGTTTTTATGACTGGAAAGCACAATTATATTTCCCAGGCTATTTTTTCACTAGCCAGAATATGAAAATGAATGTGATGAGTAATACACCTGACTGAGACTTACTCTATTCTTTTCTATCCCTTCACAGGTTTGGCATCTTCAGCTGGTCTCCTTTATTTACAAACCTGGAGTGCTGCTGTTGCAGGCAACATTCTTGGTATCTTCACTATGTGTGTGTGGCCTCAACTAGCTGCAGGCTTTGTTAGCTGTCTGCATCCTGGGAAAGCCATGAGCACAGCCATGTTTGTCTACGTTCTTGAATTATTCTTCTGTGTATGGTGTACAGCTTATAAATTTGTACCTGGAGGAGTTTACATTAGAGAAAGCTCCCATCTTCTTCTAGGTACATTTGTGATAATGAACAAATACAAATATGCTTGATTTAGCCTCAGACAGACATGTGAAATGTATCTAGTGTATAAAGAGTCTTTTCAAATGCTTGGTTACTGTTTAATTACTTACTGTGATAAGAGTTTCAGTGTAAAAATTAATGAGAGATGCAAAAAATATTCTACTTGTTTCTTTACTGTTAGAAATAGTCTAAAATGTGGACAGGAAATGGAATTCAGTTAAGGGAAAATGACAAAGTGGAAAAATGTCTGATAACTAAAGTACGCAGTGGAGGAAGGGATCTGTTATCCAGTCACCCTAAAAATATGGCTGCAATCCAGGGTGTGAATGCACAAATATGCTGGCTACCTAAGGTAGCAGTGCCTCAGGTAACAGGGTAGCTACTGGGACTCTAATGTAATTCAGTGCATTATTTAACCTTGCTCTGCAGAGCAAAGTGCAGCATCCTGCTGATCTAGCTAGTCTACATGGGAGACCTGAGCTTCTTTCCCCTGTGGCTCTACCTTATGTTTTGTGGACACACCAGCATGTTTGAGGGATTTCAGATGAGCCTTGTAGTATCAGAAACACGTGAACAGGACAGGCAGAAATGAAATTGTCAGGTATTTGCAAATCAGGAAAAACTGAGTTGAGCAAATATAAAGGTTTTAGCAAAATGATGACTTGATGAGGGTGGAGAGGTGGAAAGGAAACCAGCCCTTCCTGGTTTTGTCTCCAGAAATATTTTTGCAATAGGTACTAACGTGTTTAAATGGCATATTTCACTAACTACATTTGAACAATGCCAAACATTGTCTTGAGCTCATTGTGTGGGACATTTTTTTAAAATGTGATGCATTAGTATATTTTATTTGGAAAGAATTAATGAACACTGTGCTTGACTTGTTGCTCCAAAGGTTTCAGATTTTATAAATCTCTTTGCAACTACTTTGTGTCACTCCAATTTCTTACCCTTCGTGTGTGTTTCTTATATTACAGCATTCACATGAGGGATTTGAGTTAATTACGTTTTAGGAGAATTTAATTCCATTATTGCATTTCTTTCTTTGTTCTGAAAGCACTCTGAGGAGTCTTTAGAAGCAGTTATCTTGGTAATTAAATTTAATTTTTTGAAGTTATATGAAGAAAGCATGTGGTAGAGGAGTGTCAAATGCTTTCTTGAGTAATGCTTTCACAAAAGAAATACTTTTATTCAAAATTCCTCTCTGTTGCTTCCTTTGAAATGCACACTTGTGATTAATTTACCTGGCATGATCACTGGGTAGTAACAGAGAGATGGCCCTAATTTTCTCTTTGGTAAAGAAAACTATAAATGGAACACATCTCAGCTGATGGCACTGCATGAGCTTAACTTCCATCTGGGAATGCATTTTCTATCTTTTTGATGCCATCTCATAGCTTATCAGAGATTATACAATGAGACTGTGTATTTGTTGTTGTTCTTTTACTTTTACAGCTTGGCTTTCTGGCAAACTGCTCATTTTCTTCTGGTTTCTTCCAGGTGCAAGTGCTATTTCTTGCTTTCTTCACCTGTCCAATATCCTGCCTTTCTCTTGCTGCAGTTTGGGTAGGGAACTGCACCATGAAAAGTGACAATGAAAGTAAGATCATTAAATTCAAAACTTCTGTGCTGCTTCACTGTGATGTGATATAATGCTGAGAGGTCAGATTCCTGATCTCCATCAACTTTAATGGCTCTGAATCAGTCACACTTTGAGAAAGATTTTGTGTGTTCCCCTTCGTTATGCTAGACCCAGTGTCCTGGTTTGCAAACTTTCACTACAGCTAATGTAACAAATAAGGGAAATTAAAAAAATACTGAGTAATAGTTAGCTATTACTCTGAAGTAAAATATGGCTTCTATAATTAATTAACTATCCCACAAAGATATTAAGGGCATATATCTTCTCCAGCAGAGCTCTTATCTGTTCATTGTCCTCCCATACTTTTTTGAAAGTAATTGGATTCTTTGTCTCATTAGGGATTGGAAAAGACGTGGTAGTATTAGCCTGAGCTACTTATTGAAAAGATACTATCTCCATACTTTGCAACAGTTAGTGCACTGAAGTTGCTTACTAGCTTTTAAAATGTATCTGTAGGTGTGTTTAGTTTTCTGCTCTGAAAAAGCAGAACTATTTCTGTTGGCTCTGGAGTTCCTGAATACAAGTTGCTACCATGTTATATTGACCTTCCAACCTGCTTACACTGTTTTATAACAAAATGTTAAGCAATTGCTTTCGTAGTTCCTATATGAAAAATGTGTTACTTTTATTTTGGTGATAGAGCAGTTCATTATCAAAGATAATAGATATGGGCAATAATCAATATACTTTTTTCAACAAGCAGTTATTTTAAGGTTCTATAATATGTAGGTGTAACTCAATTGTTCTTGTCCAGGTTAATTTCAGTAAACTTTGAAACCGTGGGCTCAGCTGAGAGTTGTAGCCATCAATAGGGCCTGGAAGGATTTTAGCATAATTCATCTGCCATATGTTAGCCTTTTTGACATAATACCCTGTAACTGTACTGCAAATCAGTCTTTACTTGTGAGTGCTGCCAATAAATCTCATAGTTCCTGCATTGCCTCATTAGGTATGGCGTTTAACTGCATTTTGCTTTGAATCCTCTTTGTTGTTGGAACCATGAGATTGTTATGGTGCAACACAACAGCTGGGAGTTTATAAAACGTGCTTATGAGCAATGTTTAATATGTTAAAGGTCTATGAAAAAACTAATCACTTATATTTTTACAGGTTTTATAATGTTATGTATTGGGGTAGACTTTCTAACAGGACCCAAGAAAGACCTTAGCTCTGTCTTTGAAGTGAAAAGCAATCAAAAGCCATTCTTCAAAAGGAGTAAAAATTATATTAAACTACGTAAGTATAATTTTAGTTCCTTTTCTCCATGGCTCTAGGAATACTGTTTGAGGAAAAAAATAACGCTGTGGAGTATTTGCTCAGATGTTTTAGAAGTGTTTTTTGGTACTTGTCTTAGAGACAGACTGGTAGTTGGTATTTTCCTAGTTCCAGGTTAATGATGACATATACTACTGGAGTAGCTGACTCACTGTGGTTATGACTGATAGAGGCTATTCCTAATGGAAATAATGGAAATTTCCTAATGGAAATCATCAAAATGTGAAAATGGATTCAGCATCATTGGTAGTTTTGTTTTAGTGGTTGAGGAGGAGGCCTCTCTGGATCTTGGGATTTACATTGTGTGTGCAAAAGATGTGAATGATTTCCCAGCCATGCGGTGTGGCGATTTTGAGGCATTTCAGTGTCACAGCACTGCCAGGGCTGTGTGAGCTGGCTGGCAGTGTGGTGACACTGGCTGGCCCCGAGCTGCTGTAGAGTGTGACACTATCCTGTGTGAGGAGTTCCTGCAGGGCCTGCTGTGGCCGGCAGCACAGCACAACACTTGGGGCTGGCTGTGTGTTCAGACCAGACCTGTCCTCAGGAAACCATTGTCATCTGCTGCCTCTCAACCATGCCTAGGGATCCCAGATTTTCAGATTATATGTATGGGCTCTGCCTTTTCCTTAGGTTTTGAAGAGAAATGAAAATCAAATGTTTGAGGTTTTATCACTTTTTGGCTTTTAAAGCATACGTATATTTTCAAACTATTTCTCTACAATCATTTGTGCCCCTGATTTATTTTCATTGTCAGCTTACTGTTTCTAAAGAAAAATGCCTATCAATAGAGTGAAGTTTGGTAGAGGAACAAAATGCTAGGTATGAGGGCATGGTAACCCTACAGAGATCAGGATGCTGAAGATTGCAATTCCTGCATCTTTTCTTCTGTGACTTTGGATCAAATCGCTTGCCATTTGTGTACATTTTGCTGCATTTGGAAAAGGAAGACAATAGTGCATCACAGTTTTTCAGAGCTGTTTCTGGAATCTTTGTGGAGGTCTTTACCTTGTATGCTCAGGGGCCAAAAGAATGTGGCCTGTGAGAGTTTGTGTGTCGGAGACAACATAAGCACCATTTCAAGTGGTTTGAATATTACCACTAAGAAACATTTCACAAAAGTAAATTAATATTTCAAAATACTACCTGTCACAAAGCACAGCCCTTGCTCAGCTAACCTTGTAATGTTGCAACATCACCTCTTGTATTTCCTCATCATGCCCACACTTGTACTGTTTCTCAGCTTCCACTCTAAGCTCCTTTGTGTCTTGCAGAGTAGGAAATTGATTGACATGTGCTACTGTAAGTAGCATGTCCTTCTTTCTGACATCTTCCGTTATAAAATATATTTAAATTTTGCACAAAACCATTCCAGAAAACTTGCATTAAAATAATTTAATATATTTTTAAATATATGAAAGAATAAACTGGAGTTACTGAAATCATTGTAGATGGCATATGGCACTGTGTAAATGAAATAACTGCAGAGGGCTTTGATCATTAAATTATATTGTGCTGAATGGTGAGAGCTCTTAAGTGCACACTGTGGTTATTTGTAATGCTACAGGAGCAGTCAGAAAGCTCTGAATATGCTTTCTATGAAGCGGCACTGTCGTTCCAAGAGTATGTCAAACAAAAGGCCATTCTGTAATTCTGGCAAGAGCCACATCTTTCTGACATCTAAAGGCAAAGTAAACTAAATTTTATTCCACACATTGTATTAATACAAGATAAAAATTGTGTACTACAGATGCATACTTGCACACAGAGAGGAAAACACTGAAGGGTTTACATGATGCTCTTACCCATGTCCTATAGTGAATTATTCAATAGGTGTAATTTTTACATAACTATTCCAAGGAGGTTTGGTACTTTTTATCTGCTCAGCATGTTGTGTTTTGGAGAGTGTATTTGCACACATACACACATTCTGCATGCATAGATACTGGCTTGATCTGCTGTTTTCACTTAAATGGACACATTTCTTGTTCTGAGAATAGCACACCTTAGAATAATTGTCCTGTTTGACAGCAATAGTAGCATTATTTTTTCTCAAATTAAAAACATTTTTCTGTATTTTTCTATTTCAAGTATTGTGGCTGCTGGTTGGTGTTGGTTTGCTTGGATTGGGTTTGCGTTATAGAACTTACCAGAAGAAGTTGGGTCAAGGGGTGAGTAGGGTGTTTGTGAGAATGGTAACTTTCAAATATACAGTAAAATGTGTGTGTAATAGCTTAGGTGTGTTAATTGTGGCTGAAGAAATCTTTGCAACCAAATATTCAGAAAAACTAATGCATAATTGAAGATGCAAAAGTTTAATTTATAAATTCATGTCAAATTGAAATGTCCAGGTCTCTGGAGATTTATAGTGATACTATGAAGTAAAAAATATTTTGAAAATTTGAGAGATTCATGTCTTATATGTTCAATTTGAACATTAATTTTATAAATTAGTTTATTTTAATGGTATTCAAACTGTACAATGCTGTTAGTCTCTCATGAAGGGGGACTTTGAACAGGTAACTTCCTGAGGTTTCTTCCAGGTGAAGGAATTCAATGGTTCTATACTATATCAAAACTCTGAATTGAAGCTTTCTGAAAAGTTGGTTGACATAGGTTAGACTTAGACTAGGTATAGAAATTGGATAAAATTGTGAAGATTCCAATTTTCTATCTTGCAAGAAAATAGGTATTGAAAAGGTAATAAATAACAAGATGGTTAACAGTTGTGGAGTTCAGTGTTACATTCACAAATGCACACAGATTTATATGGTTGGCCTTTTTTTTCAATTAACTCAGGTTTTGTCTTATTGTGTGGCAAAATGTGGTTAGTTCCTCTTAGTAAGATGAAAAACTGCATTGTCTCTTTCATCTTCATTTTTTTACTGTTACTTGTACAAATTCATTTGAACTATGATGACTTTTATTCCCTTGTTAGTATCAGATTTAGTCTTCCTTAATTCTGACAGCTTTATTAGGAAAATATATTGGTTAAAACATCTCTTCTTGTATGTCTTTTATGGCACCATGTGTCTGGTGTTTACTGCAAAGCTGTAGTATGTAAAATTCAAATTTTATTTTACTTTTTTCCATTTATTTTTGAGGTTCCAAAAAGAGATTTCTCTGCTATGATCTGGCCTTTTAGATTTGGATATGACAACGAAGGATGGTCTAATTTGGAAGGAGCAGCTAATTTGCTTAATCAGACAGGTAACTTTTTCCCCCTACTTCATTTATATTTGGGAGGATTCATCTGAAGAGAGAAGTCAAAACACCTTGGTAACTGAGGCCATTTTTGCATTAATACAAGAACCTGTGTTTAGCGGTTTTCTCCTCAGTTTCTGAACTGTTCCAATACAATCACTTCAGTCAAAAATCCACTTGCAAAGGTGATAATTTTTTTAATATGGATTAAAGTGGTTTTTGGTCAGAGGAAACATTATATTACTTATTTGGATTTTTATTCTTGTATTGCTGATGAGTTACTTGTCTATAGAATAATTCTTTGCATAAATGAAATAATATCCTTTTAGATAAAATACAATGGTATTTGCAAAGGTAAGTGTCCTTTTAGATAAAATACAATGTTTTATAACTCCTTTGTGGGTTTTTTTAAATGTGAAGCATTATATAATTCTTAAAGGGTGTGAAATTCAAATGCCCTTAACAATGAATACAGAGAAGAAACAGAAAAGTCTGTTTCCATCACTGAACCAGTGCAATGTATACAATGCAATGTATACAAGGAAAGTAGCTTGTATACAATTGTAGCTGGGTTGTCATGATTTTACTGTAAAGAAGAGTGTCTAAATTGTTGCTCATGGGCAGGATTTTGGTTGGAAAATTAGCTGCAGGAAATGAAGAATTTGGACTCAAGATGAGTGCTGTTGCAGAGGGCATTGAAAGGAATTGGCCAGTAGTGCTTGTAGGTGTTACTCTTCCTGCAATACTCATGAGACAGGGGAGACAGGGGACAGACAGTTTAGCATCTAAAGCAGTTCAGGGAATTAGGAAATGTCCATGCTGCCATTCCAGCATTTTTTGCTTTCCAGTCCACCGCAATATTTTCCTGAGCAGCTCAGGTTTTACAGACCCAAGCAATGAAAAGGTGCTCCTGTGCAAGTCTTGATTTTGTAGCAGAGATACACAGGAGGTAGTGGAGAGTGAAGAGACTGATTTTGACCTTGTTCACTCCATTGTCCCATGACCAAAAGTTCAGAGAGCTGGGCAATATTGGCTATCTGGTGATATGAGAAAACAGCCAGGACATTTAATAATTGAAATTTGGAGCATTCTTCTACATAACTGATTCCATAGTTCATGTCTGGGTGGTTATTTCATATTTGTATATTTATCTATGAATTTTGATGAATGCATTAATTTCTGGTACCTATAGTTTAAATTAATGAATATTAGAAAAAGTGATTACCCTGTTGTGTCTATTGGCATTTCTTTAGGTTAATAAAATATCACTTCTAAAAAAGACAATTGGTGAGCCAAAAAGGTAGCAAATTAAAAAAAAATTAATAAATCATAATTTCTAATAGGTGGGAAGGGTATTCTGGAGTTTTATGTTACATGCAAATTATTATATAAAATACTACATTAAATTGTCAGTAAATGCATTCAGAGTTTGTCTAGATATTCCTATAAGAAGAGTTTCTGATTTTAAGAGCCATAGAGAAAAGAGTGGCTATCTGCTTTAGGGTAGGAGTTGTCTTCAGAGGTGTGGTGGTGTGCATTCCTTGGGCTCACCTCTCAGTTGGAATAGTGAAGATGCCACACGTAATGGCTTTTGTGACTGGAATTTCCGTCTGCCCTGGAGGGATCCAACACCAGCCCTTCTTAATGGTTTCAGTTACTGTTTCTGTGATCAGCATGTATGCTAATGATGTAGAAGGAAAAACCTGGGAATCCACTTAAGAACCCTGAGCTCCCATTTTCCCTCCTGACAATGCTTTACACTGCTGCATATGATATCTCAAAAGCAAAAAATCTTCTGTGGTGCTGGATGGTCATAATTCCTTATGGAAGGGCTGTGGATGAAATGGTGACTCAATTTGCCTTCCTGTGTAGAGGAACACTCTAAGAGGGGCATAATTGCAGCAAGAAGGGAGCACTTGGAGCACTTGTTACTGCTGCAGCTATACTGACCTGCTGCTCAAGCTGAGTCTGAATGGTTCAGCCACCCTGTGGGCAGCTTGCAGACTCCCATCTTCCTTCAGGCATGGGCAGGTGTTTCTTAGATGCCAGCTCCTCAAGGAACTGCATAGTTCTCCCTGTACCCTGCAGTTAACATATAGGGGAACCCATCATGTTCCCCTGGCAAAACCACACCTCTGCATGTAAACAGGGAGGGACCACAGTGCTTTGAGGAAGTGAGGTGGCTGCAGATGGTCAGCAATTCACTGGAGCTGTGAACCCTTCTGTTACCATGCCTTGGGGCTGATGCAAGGGTGCGCTGGGCTGAATAATTATTTTGGCAATGGCATCCAGCTGTGTCTTGCACAGGACCCTTTGAAGCACAATAGGATTTGGTAGATGAAGAGAAGTGCAGGTGTGCTATGTAGTGTTTGTTCATCAAATTGAAAGCAGTAGGCTTGCTACACTGCCATTAATTTGTGCATGCACAATATCTCTAATGCTTTAGAAATGGCACGAGCTCTGCTCAGGCCAGCTGTGTTCTGCAGTCTCATGTATCCCTGGTTATGCACCAGGGATGAGCCATGGCCAGCAGACACTAAGTACGTCTTCATCAGAGTTTGTACGGCCTGCAGTAGCCAAAAGTTTGGACATGACTTTGTTGCCAGCATTGATTTGCCTTGACTGACCCCTGAAGGGCTTGTGTCCATCCCTCTGTAATCAAAAGAATGACATTATGTAGTTATTTATAAGTCCCATTTATAGGTAATAGTTATAAATGTGAAAATATTTTCTTTTTTTTCCTTCCATCTTAGAAGCAGATTTTATCACTATTATAGAGAGTGATGCCTCTAAACCATTCATTGGAAACCATGATCCAACCATGTGGCTAGGAGAAAGACTGGGATTTTACACAGATTTTGGTCCAAGCACAAGAGATCACACTTGGGGGTGAGTCACTTTTACATGCACAGAGACAATAAATAGATGTAAATATATTGCCTAATACAAACTGCACTAATACAGAAGCAAAGAATAGTTGGAATAGTACTCACTATAATCACTTGAAGCTTGTCCTTTAGCAACAGGCTTTGATTCATTAGCATTACCATGCAATGTAGGTGGAGTTTTCTCATTGCTAAACATGATCAGATTCCGGTGCCNTTTATTAGTAGGAATAAGTAGGAATTAACTTGGTAATGTATATTTTAGACATGTAGTTATGCAGTATTTTAGAGGGAAATTTTCTATATTCAGAAAAATCCACTAGACATGGTTTGTGTTCTGGTCTTATCGTTTTCTATTTCAGTGACTGTTAGTCTTCTGCTCACATTTATCTGCTTAGTTCACACCTTTGATGCTTGTGAATCACAAAATGTAACTTTTTGCCTCTCCTCATGTAGGATTATGGCACTATCCAGGTATCCAATTGTAAAATCGACCCATCACCTCCTTCCATCTCCAGAGGGAGAGATTGCACCTGCCATCTCCCTGACTGTCAACTTCACAGGGAAGCTGGTTGACTTTGTTGTTGCTCACTTTGGAAATGAAGAGTGTGTATTTCACTTATTTTTACATGNCAAGAGATCACACTTGGGGGTGAGTCACTTTTACATGCACAGAGACAATAAATAGATGTAAATATATTGCCTAATACAAACTGCACTAATACAGAAGCAAAGAATAGTTGGAATAGTACTCACTATAATCACTTGAAGCTTGTCCTTTAGCAACAGGCTTTGATTCATTAGCATTACCATGCAATGTAGGTGGAGTTTTCTCATTGCTAAACATGATCAGATTCCGGTGCCTGCCCACATAAGCTGCTTTGGTCTTGGTGATGTAGAGAATGGCATCCTCCCCTTTAATGTACAGATTTGGAAGTTTAGCATTCCAAGTACTGCATCTGACTCCTTTTCCACATTATTTTGTTTTGGGCTATGAGAATTTTATATTTCAGACTTCAAAAATGTGATAGTAGTTGGAAAATGTAGCACATCAGGAGGCATGAGAAATTTTGATTTCATATCTAGCTTGGGCTGTATAATGGAAATGGAAATAGAAAGGTGCATGTCTGTTTGACCAGATATTTTGTGTTTAATTTTACCTTAATGCTTGACCACCTACCAGTTGCATATCTTTAAATATCTTTGTCCTCTAGAAAAATACTAGCATATAATGTAGCTTTTTATTTTCAGGGGTATATACACATCTCTGTGGCAGATGGAACTTCCTACTGATGTTGCTATGGCTATTTAATTTTTGTCACATGTGAAGGGCATTTAGTAACTTTCTTCTTCCAGACCCTATTTGAGGCAGAATGGGGGAGAGAAGTCATTCTCTGAGATTTTTAAAATGAAATACATTGAAAAACCTGATGCAAAATGAAGTAGCTGAAAAAAGAGAAATCTCTCAATTTAAAGATTTATTTCTACCTACTTCTACTTTTAATAAAATACCCTTTAATTTCTGGTAGTACAAAATTCTGTTTTGTCTGAAATACAGATCATAAAAACCTCAGTGAAAGACTTCATATTTATGGAATGATATTTATTAGTAGGAATAAGTAGGAATTAACTTGGTAATGTATATTTTAGACATGTAGTTATGCAGTATTTTAGAGGGAAATTTTCTATATTCAGAAAAATCCACTAGACATGGTTTGTGTTCTGGTCTTATCGTTTTCTATTTCAGTGACTGTTAGTCTTCTGCTCACATTTATCTGCTTAGTTCACACCTTTGATGCTTGTGAATCACAAAATGTAACTTTTTGCCTCTCCTCATGTAGGATTATGGCACTATCCAGGTATCCAATTGTAAAATCGACCCATCACCTCCTTCCATCTCCAGAGGGAGAGATTGCACCTGCCATCTCCCTGACTGTCAACTTCACAGGGAAGCTGGTTGACTTTGTTGTTGCTCACTTTGGAAATGAAGAGTGTGTATTTCACTTATTTTTACATGGAGCGTACAAAGTCGTGTAATGTAATCTGCAAACTTCTGGGATTTATTTTGTGCTTTTTAAAATCTGCTGCTGTAATACTGGTTCCAGCAGGGCACATTTGAAGAAATACTGTGACAGTTTAAAATTGGTTAAACTACTGGTTTAAAATTTTGAAGCATTTTTGAATGTGTCATGCAAAACCCAGCTGAACCTACCATCTGAATTACTAGAGATTTAAAGATACAGTTCTGCAAAGTCACTACAAATGACAGGGCTACAGATGCACCTCAGCACAGGACAGCATCCTTCTGGCTTTTTGCATGTGGAGTAGATGTATTACATTCCACAATGACTGCAGATAGGTACAGTTAGAGATAGACAGCATTAATGGAAAAATGTTTTGGTTGTTTTTGGTTTTTTTTAATAACAAATCTGAAACCTCCAAGAAAGGACAGGGTTGGAACAGCAGCAAAAATATCCATCAGTGTCCTTCTGAGAGTATGCAAGTGGAGATAGGAAGTCTGATCTCTGAATTCAGAACAGCAATATTATACCAATAAATCAAATAAGTGATGGAAAATAATAAGGTGTATATTTCAGTTCTTGAAAACAATGTTTTACCTGTGTGTAATGAATATTAGTAAGAGATAGTTTTGTGAATGCTCCGTGTAGCTGATATTTCTGTTATATTAGATGGGATATCTAGTATATTTGTGGCTATGTGGTAAGACCTGGAATTAAAAAAAAAATTGTTACAATTCATGAAGCAGCAAATTTATGGATAGGGTGCAGAATATTATAACACAAAGAAGCTGCTCAGAAAGCCAAAGGAATTCTCTGTATCCCATTTCCTTCTCATGAGTAGAAACTGCACCAAACCTGCGAATTGTTTATAGATTTCCCATTTATTAAACAAATATAATTGTCAGAAATCACTCCCCATTTTTAACTCTAGAATACAATTTAATTCTGTGCCTCACACAGATGATTAGACTTGCCTGTCTGAGAAACTGTTTGTCAAAGTAGAAGAAAATAATACTGTATTATACCCCTGCAAAGAAATGAGATAAAGATGAAAGAGAAAATACGAGGAGACACATGGGAAATGAGTGCAAATTAGATTGTGTTTTAGAGGGGAATGAATTTGTAACTAAATACTGCACATAACTGCACATTTTTAATATTTTTCTTGTGCTGCTTACATTGACATAGACTATAGAATACTGGATAACTAGGATTGTTTTTAAATAGGATTTTCAAAATGTGGGACTATAACTATGCCTGTGCCTTTAAAAGATCCCATCTTCTGGAGAGGTGCTTTCTGGAAAGAGCAGCTAGCTGAGCAGGCAACTTCACATAGACCTAGGTCAGACTTCTACTGAAGTGTTTGGGGATTTTTTTTGTCTCCTGTTTGTGTGCTCTTTCTCCTTATTACAGTTGCTTCAGTCAGAAGTACCACTATTTAGAAAACATAGCTGCATTTAAATTGTTGTCTTCTTCAGGGTTTACAGGTTCCAAAATCAGCTCTCTCTGTCAGTGGTTTTACTGTTAGCCCAGACTGTCAAAATCTAGAAGACAACATTGTTGTACAACATGATTTACACAACTATTTAAAGTCATTAACATGAAGACTCATAGAAAGAACTGCTTTTTCATTATTTTATGACAAATTCAAGGACAGGGAATGGGATCCAATGAAGTATTTCACCAGGTTCCACTTATGCTATCACTTTTGGTCATGTTAGAACTCTTGTGTAAATCTTGTTAAAGAGACGTGAAATACATGCCAAATGTAATTATGTAATGCTAATGGGATGATGTAACTCTAGTTACATTTCATAAATTATGGGACCCAGACTTTAAGACTTTATTTACCATGATCTATCCATAATAAAATTTATTTGGCATGTAAGTTCTTTGTTACACACTGCATCATGCAACCACAGTTAAATTTTAAGTGCAAGAAGAGACAAAGCCTTAGATAACCAAAACACTAACATTCACACTTCCTAGTGATGGTATCAGTACTGAAAACAAAACAGTAATAGAAAATCTCATTCCTGTAATGGATAGAAAGAGAATGTGAATTACATCTTACTATGACCATGTGGCTTTTATCAAATGTAGTGATAATTTTGAATCAATGAGCTTTCTGTCAACTATCATACTTTCTAATATTGAACAACAAAAATGGTACCAGATTGATTTGTGGTTTACTATGTCATAGCACAAAGATTGTGAGCTAAAATGTATTTGTCTTAAAGCCTTTTTCATTTCTCTCAGAGAGGACTTGGACAGAAAACTCCAAGCAATAGCTGTTTCAAACCTGTTGAAGACTAGCTCTAAGCAAGTTGTGTTTCTAGGATACATCACTTCAGCTCCTGGATCCAGAGACTATACTGAATTAATAAAGAATGGAAATGTGCAGGTAATACAAAAATACTGCATCTTTAGAGAATATATATATATTGGAAACACTCAGCTTAATATTTCAAATTGGTAACTTAAATATAGGCAGAGAAGAAAACACATGCCCATTTTCAAATATAATCTTTAGCTATTGCATGATACCTTGCAGAGAAGATGGAGTTAACAGTGAAAGAACAAGAGGCAATGGACAGCAACTGACCCAAGGGAAATGTCAGTTAGAAGACATAAAAAGGGTTGTCAGCAATTAGAACAGGGGTCTGGTGAAGTGAAACTTTCATCCTTGGAGATATTCAAAAGTTAGCTGCATAAGGCCCTGAGCAACCTGCCTGAAGTGACTTTGACCAAGCTTAGGAGTAGGTGACCTCCAGACAGCCTCTAATCCTGTGATTCTTTTTTTTAAAAAATGAGCTCTGCATTAAGAGATATCAAAAAGTTGTCTGATTTGTCCATGTCTAACAGTGAGCTTTTTTCTTTCTACCTTACTATAATGTTTTAGGCAAAATATTTTTCTGCAGTGAGTTTACACATTGGTCATGTTACTGATTTAAAGCCTACCCAGAAGAACATTTACCTTATTTGTTGACTTTTTTCCCCTTTCAACATCCCTCTAGGATATTGACAGTACAGACCAGGACAGATGGTGTAGCTATATTATGTATCGTGGAGTAATAAGGTATGTTAAAGTGAACCACTTATCTGTAGGCTGAAATATCTTTATGGTTATCAGTTTTATGATCTTTTATAAGTGATTGTGGAAGAGTCTTACATCCCTAAACATTTATTATGGGCAGTTGGATCTATCATAAAATTATGTGTAACATTGATCTTAGGGTCACAAGAACTGGTGTATCTCTGAATATAATTCACAAAGACACTATTACAGGTTTCATCATTCTGTGTCAGAAACCTTCAGATCTACTCTTCTTTGGTAGCATAAAACTACATTTTTCCAAAGCTCTGGCTTTGCAACTTTATTCTAAAATGTGAAGGCTAAGACCTAATTTGTATGTGACACAGAAGATAAAAATTTTGAACTATGCTTCAGGGTTTGTTGAAGCAAAATGCTGATCCAATCCAGCCAATCTTTATGCTGGATTTAGTGGAAACTTGAACTGTGTAAACCCATATTGAGGCACAGGACCTATGCACTCCATATCTTTCAATACCAAATTGCTTTTAATATTAAAATATTATTTGCCATTTTCTCAGTGGTGTTTGTACCAGAATGGAATTCATCTTCTTTTGAAGAAACTATGCAAATTTTGCAGGGTTCACAAGTCATAAACTTGATAGCTGTCGTAACAGTATTGAGTAAAAAAGAAAAAAACTCAGCTGAAACTCTATTTGCAATTTGAATTTTTCTCATTATTCATTCAATTGATGCTTGAGTTTCTTTCTTGAATATTGAAATCTTTTCAGTGAAAATTCGGTGAGCTTATACCTGCAGTCATATTCTAAAGCTGTAATTTTTAAAAAAGGTTTTTAGACATAGAACTTATATTTACTGTCAAACACAGTTTTTTAGTTTTTGTGCTTGTGACGTGGTATTATGATCCTGTTTATGGAGCACTTTCAGTTTTTTGAGGGTGAAATTCACAGAAATGGAAAATTGTGTTGATAAATTAAAGCATAACTCTTGGGGGAAAAAAAAAGATACGTTCATTAAGAATGTGGTGAAATTGTCTTGAGTTATTCTTCAAACTAACTCTTCTCATATTTGATAGGCTGGGTTATGCCCGCATATCTCATGCTGGTTTAAGTGATTCAGAAGTCCAGATGGCCAAATTTAGAATCCCAGATCACGTGGATAGCTATGTTGACAATGACAGAACTGTCACTGATCCCAGCCAAGTTCCTGAGGACATCCATTTCAATCCCAGGTCAGTGTGTCTCATAGGAAATGAAGGGGATGATGTACCTGGCATCTTGTAAAAGAGAAGTCTAGGAACAAAATTATGTCTAAAGTGAGAGGCACTGATCAGTACCCAACTGAGCAGAAGGGTAGAAGTCAAGAACTTCTGATTTGTAATTCCATTTTTTCGATTGATTTGGCATGTACCCTGGGAAAATCAGTCTGTTGTGTTGCAGCATAAATTGCAAGTAATGCTCATTTCACCCAGGCAATTTCTGAGATTGTTTGATAGGGATACTTGCCAAGTGGTGTGGTGACTCATTTGATAGATGATGAAAGGTCTCACTCCCATGTTTCTCAGTACTTCAGAGATTGGGCTCTTAATATACTGGTACTTAGAATATCAAATACAATATATACATTAAATACTTTTTGCATAAGCATTTTAAAACATACCATATAATTGGAGCAAAAATTAAGGAGAATGTCTGAGGCAGTATGTTGCATGTGTCAAGAAGGAAAAAAAGGGACTAGGTTTAATGTAAAAGAGTCACTTATTTCTAAATTGCCATCATTTTTCCACTGGTATTGCATGAGGAAGAGATATATAGAGGAAGATATTTATTCTAGTATTAAGTATTAATAGTGAAAGAGTCATGAAATTTGTGACAGATGTTGCCACAGAGAGAATAATTCCCATTAATACCATGTTTACCACTCCTAACATGCATACTGCAGAATATATTACTTTCTCATATACATCTGACAGTGGAGTGTACTCACTTTTTATGTACCACTCAGCCACTGGCTTCCTGTCTAAGCAGGGCTTTGCCCAGACTTTTCCACATGATGGGACTTGCCTACAGCTAGCATTCACATTCAGATTTTTCTCAGTTGACTTCAGTACAGAATCTTGTCCTAATTTCTTTTGTCTCTCTATAATCAGAAAATGTTTACCCTATTGGAATGTATTTAAATTTTTCTGATTAACTATACTTCTTTAGAAATACAATGGCAGTGCTCTTAAATATTGTTTAGCACTGATATTTTGAATAAGTACTCCATTCTACTTTTGCAAGTCTGTCTACCATAATAGTCACTTGTCAAAACTTTCATATTTAAATTTGGCATGAAAAATTACAATTTTCATCATAATTTGCTAAAGCAAGATGTACAGTATTAATAACAGGGTTGACTGTTTTGATACTATGGGTGTTTAAATTGTATCTCTACTGAAATCAGGACTAAAAACTTAGCTTAGAATTTAAGTAGATAAATGCAACACTCAGCTTTTTAATCTGGAGTTCCAATTATAGACTACCTATAGCATGAGCAGAATTAATGTAATTAATTGTCTCCAGTATACTCATGACCTTTAGCAGGAGAGGGTTCATAGAACCTGATTTACACTTAATAGAGTTGGGGCCTGTTTCTGAAATCAATTACCTAGAACATTCAGAAGTAGGGCAGTAACTGTATGATTTAATTGCATGGGTTAAATAATGTTGTAATAGTATTGCTCTGTTGAATTTTGTTTTTTAGGTTTGGATCTTATAAAGATGGACATAATTATGTGCCTATTCATCACTTTCATATGAGCACTCCTAAATATTTTAAACGGACAAATTAGAGCAAGAAAATGAAATTATTATTCAGACCAACAAGAAAGGTTTGTTGCTTGAAACTGAACTGACAGCCAAAAGGACTGCACTGTTTAAGGATGAGCAACTGCCATGCTGCACAGCACTGTGAATGTCTATGTAATAGTTGGTGCCTTTCTTCTTGAATGAGCTGCCATCGCTGTGAGGGAGGGAAGCTGCACACATTTTGGTAAACTGGTATCCAGGTTTGCCAGATACCTGCTTGGTATGCAACAGAGCAAGGGTGGGAACTTGCTTTGGCAACAGCTTCTTCAGCTTTTGTGAAGGTATCATATATCATGATGTTTCAGAGTGCTATTGCTGCTACTGCAATAAAAAGATTGACCTAGGGTTTTTCAAAATAGGAATGGAACTAGGGTATTTTTTAATTGGGAGATATGCAGTAAGTATGTGTTTGAAGTGTGTACCTTTTTGACTCAAACAGTATTTACATCTGCTGCTATTCTACATTTTATTATTAAATTAGTTTTACAACAATTTGCAGATAATTATGTTCATAATACTGGAGAAAAAGAGCTGACTTCTACAGACTTCATTTTACTAGCTGGCCATCAGACACTTCAATGCTTTTACAAAGGGAAGAGTAGAGTACCTCTGAATAATGATGGTTATGAGACACCTACATGAACACACTGACAAAGAATTAAAAACAATCATGCTCAACATAACAAGGTTTCTGAGAAGGGACAAAAGTTGGTGGCAACTTTTATTTAAAATGAACCATAATAAAGGGAAAAACCAAAAAGCCTTGTTTCTTTGCTAGCACTACACTTCAGTAGGACTAAATAGAGGTGTTGCTTTTTTGACCTAGGCAATGAATTCCCTGTTATGCAATGCACATGTGACACAATGTAAAATGTGTCTTCTCAGGGTCTCTTGGCAATGTCTTTTATATTTAGCTCCTGATCCTTCAGTGTACGTGCAGAGCTTCCCTTTAACAATGAGGACATCTTCAGTGCTGTCCAAAGGATGTTTCCTGCTTGTGAGAAGCATGTTAGATAATTTAAGTCACACATTCAGTTTGGAAACCACATTTGTGATGTTGGGATTTAATACTGTGTCTTTCCAGTCATATCTAAGCATACCATAACTGAAAGGAATAGGATACGTTGCAGGAAAGAGGATGGATTTTTTTTCTTCCTCTAATTCTTTACCATATACTTTTGAGAACAGTTTGAGTGTACTCAATTTGATTGTTTCTCTATGTAAGCAAATACAGGATGGGTTTTTACCCAGGGTTTCTTGTTCTGTGGAGTCAGGTAATTGCTGCCAGCACCACACTTGTTTCTTTATTCTGATCACCTATCATTTTGCTCCCTTGTATTTAGAGCTGTGTTTCTGAGAGTGAAACTGATCACTGGTCTTTGTGGACAGAGGATATCTGAAAGGCATTTAAAAGTCTCAGTGGTTATGTATTCATCATCTCAGATGTAACTGACAATTAACCAGCCATTGTTGAACTAATTTCTCACCTATGCTTTATTTGTCTTTACAAGCCTTCTGAACTCGTTCTTTGTGTGACTCCCCAGCAAGACAGGATAAATGATGTTGTGGAGAGATACAAATTATTTTCTTGCACTTTTAGCAGTTTTCTTCTGCAAACACCAGTAGCCCTTTTCTTTCTCCCAGCTTGCAAAAGCAGCTGGCACTGGCACCAACATTGCACAGGCTATACTCAGTGCTCTGAGTATCCTCATTTATTTTCAGCATGCTCTCATGCTAGCTCTGTTGCACACGCAGCCACAGGTTTGCCTTTTCATAGTCTGTAGAACACTTAGCATTACCTTGCCACATTATTTTACATTCTCTGCAGGCTGACTCTGCAAATACCTTGTAATGTGAGCAGATTATTAATGTGAAATGCAAGAAATGATACGTATAAGTACAAAAAGCTTGAAAACTCCTAATTTTTTAACAATTAAAAAGTAGGATGAGGCTATTTTTCAAGAAGCCAGACGGCATAACATGACTTGCATAACAGATCAGATTATAAATCATATCTGTATGTAATCTTCAAAGTCTCTGAGCATACTTTAATGGATTCTTTACAGGATTTAGACATGCTCACCCTATTAGGAAGGTTCGTGTTGACAGTGAAAAAATCTAAAGTTTGAATATTCTCTTCTTCTAAGTAGCTTGTGTAGTTTAAGGTATGTAATTGGTAGCTAATATTTGTTAACATTTGCATTATTTTAGCAGAATGATTAAGAAAAAAACATGACCACAAACTGTTTGTATACTTCTTCTACACCTGTGGTTAGAATTGGGAAGCTAAAACTAAACTTTATTTGTCCTTACATCTACACACTGATCTAATCTCTTGATACTTAAGTGGTTTAGAAAAATTTGCGTTATATATCTAAGTCACAATCATTGTTTCAAACTATGACAGAAATGTGCTAGAACAGGTCCTGCTGCAAGGGTGTGTGACTAATTTCGTAGTTTTCTAATCATACTCTCTTCATCTCAGCTTTCATAAAAAAGAACGTTATGAAAGAAGAAGTTTGTGGATATCTTTATGCATTCAGAGATGGCATGCAAAGAAAATAATGTATAAAATAAGCAGTATTTACTAAAGGTTTGAACTTCTGCTTGTGGTAAAAGGTCTGGATTACATATATCTGACTTCTAAATAATATGTATTCTGTTGTACTCCAAATCCCATCCTCTGAAATTCTGTGCAGGTCTGTTGATGTTCGTAGGAATGTACAGGAAGAGACAGCAGTACATCAGGGACCTGTCAGTGTGTATCTTGGAATAAAAAAGAACTCCAGGTAACACATATCAGAGCAACTTCTGAGAGTGCTGGATTCTTCAGCAGGGTGGAGACTCCAGTCTCCTCTTACATATATATTCCTGCCTTGACTCAGGCACAGTGACTATGGTATTGTTACAGAGCACCCCAAAACCTGGGAGCTGCAGTTCAAACCTCTTGGGCTGAGAAAAACCTGAAATTGTTATTTCCCATTTTCAAAAACAGTGTTGCAGCTACAAGCTGAGCAAAAGCTGGACACACCTTTTGGTTTTGAACCAGACTTGATGTTATTGAAACAAGTTTTTGCAGCTTAACTGTACAGGTAACCAGTTCCCACCTGTCTCACTGGAACAGAACACTGAGAATGTTCATTGTCCTCTGCTGATAGTGAGGGAGATTTGTGGCCCCAGAGAGGGGTGCTGGCTGTTTTTATGCATCCCCGGGGTTCAGGAAGAAATTCTTAGCTGCTCTCAAGCTTCGCTGCTTAGAGTTGCCTCATGATGAATGAAGAGAGTGTAAAATTCAAAACTGAAGCTGAAAAAAACCCTATAACTGGAATGTAAGAATTTAGGTATCAACAGTCCTGAAACATGATTTTTCTCATGTATGTAAAATATTTGAAGTTGAGTGTACTCACTTTTTATGTGTACATAAAAAGCGTATATATATATATATATATATATATATCTCAACATGTATTTATTTGCAGGATGTTACAGAAGGACCTTTGGGCCAAAGTAATGTACCCGTGGAGCAAGTGTTAGACGACAGACCTTTCCACTTAACACAGTATGGGCCCATGAGATGGGGAGATTAAAATGAGTGAACTGTTTTATGAGTAGTGCTTTGAAGCAGTTTGTATAATCTGCAGCTGCTGCTTTCTGCCACTTGAGGTCCTCTTTTGTCCCTAACTGGTACAATTTGCTGATACCAAGCAGGAATAATCCACAGGTGTTAGGTTTTTTCATTGTAACTCTGAGGGTGAAAAATCTTTTCAGAAGCATTTCACAAACATGTGTTGACTTGTGTATCAGTTACCTCTTCATATCTGCAAATGATTTAGAACTATGATTGCTGGGCTTCTTGTAGACACTTGGTTTATTTTCTTACAATACCCTGCACTGTGCTTTGCTGCTGCTTTATCTGCTTCCTTAATGTTCAGCAAATTCTTCTTTGTAATGTTTTTCTTTTAATACAATTCTCTTTTCTCCTCTGACTTGTAAAACACATCATGTCGTGTGATTCTGGTGCCTAAAATTAACTTTCAAGCTTGTTTCTAAGCAAAGCAAGATGAATTAAAGTATTCAAGAGATACAATGGCTTTAGCAATCTGGAGTCTGATATCCTTTGGAAATAGTGTTTCCTTTTGGAAATTCTTTCTCAGACACATCTGCACAGTTTCTGATAGTGAAGAAGATACAACTAAGTAAATGGCTCCTCTTTCTCTTATCCAGTATTTTTCACAGTCTACAATTAAGGTTTTTTTTTTAATGTGGTTGCCATTTTAGCTATCAATCTAAAAAAGCAGTGCAAACATAAAAAAAGCAAACAATGGCAGTCTTTTTCAGAAAAAAGAAAATAAGTCTGCAGTTCCAAGGTTGATTTAACAGTGTGCAAGTTGGCAGATGCATTTACTGCCACTCTTCACTTCCATGGTTTGTTGTTCCTCTCCTGTGCATGGATGGGAGCGCTTGCCCATATGTGTAGTAAGCCAGATCTGGATATTCAGCTGGCTGGGAAAACCAACAAATAAAGAAAACTTAAAGGAGTGTTGAGAGGCTTGTTTTGTTTTGAGATTTTTTGCTTTTTGGGAGCATTAAGGATAGTTTTGCTCTTTGACCTACCTTGCTATTTAGCTGTCCAAGTGATTGCACTGGCACAAAATAAGGGATGCCAGGAGGGTTAATATTAAGACACTAATGATGGAACTGCTTAAGCTGTCTCAGTCCATGTGGTGGTTCCACCCTGGCTAGATGCCAGATGCCCACCAAAGCCACTCTATCACTCCCCTGCGCAACTGGACAGGGAGAGAAAACACGATGAAAGACTTGGAGGTTGAGATCACTCAGGAGAGATCACTCACCAGTTAGTGTCATGGCAAAACAGACTTGACTCAGGGAAATTAATTGAATTTATTGCAAATCAAAATCAGAACAGGACAAGGAGAAGTAAAACAAACCTCAGGTGCACCTTTCCCCTGCCCCTTCCTTCTTTCTGGCCTTAACTTTATTCCCAGTTTTCTACTTCTCCCACACAGTAGCACAGGGAGATGGGAATGGGGGTTATGGTCAGTTCATCATGTCTTGTTTCTGCTGCTGTTTCCTCCTCAGGGAGAGGAGTCCTTCAGCTGCTCCAGGGTGGGGTCCCTCCCACGGGAGACAGTCCTACACAAACTATTCCAACCTGAGTTCTTCCCATGAGTTGCAGCTCCTCATGAACTGCTCCAATGCGGGCCACTCTCCCACGGGGTGCAGTCCTTCAGGAACAGGCTGCTCCAGCATGGATCTCCCACAGGGTCACAAGTCCTGTCAGGACCCTGCTCCAGTGTGGGCTTCCCACACCTTTCTTTTGGGCATCCACCTGCTGCAGTGTGGGGTCCTCCATGGGCTGTGGAGGTGGATTGCTGCAACCAATGGAGCTCCATGGGCTTCACCACAGTCTGCAGGGCAATATCAGTTCTGCCACCTGGAGCACCTCCTCCCCCTCCTTTACTGACCCTGGTGTCTGCAGAGCTGTTTCTCTCACATATTCTCACTCCCCACTTCTCTGGCCACAATTACATCTGCGCATTAACTTCTTTTTCCCTTCTTTAATATTGTTACCACAGAGGCATTACCCCCATCACTGATTTGTCTGTCTTGGTGCTGTCTGGCCTTGGCTCTGTCAGACATAGGGGAAGTTTCCAGCAGGTTCTCACAGAAGCCACTCCTGTAATCCTTCTGCAACCAGAACCTTGCCAAGGCGCCCAATACAATGACTGATCAGCCATGACCTGATTGACCTGCTCTATGTAAAATGAAGCATTTCTCTATTTTATAAACTCAGGCTTTAGAAAGGAAATACAGGCCTGATTTTGTAGCGTCTGCTGGCTTGGAGACCTCCATAGTGGTTTACAGCTAGTGGTAACAAAGGGGATTAATTATAACCCCTTGAGGTTGGAATGAAGGTGCACGTTTCAATGGGCCTGGTTCTCATGGGGCAGGCCTCTTCTGGCTGATGCATGAATCCCCTGTTTAGCAGGCAGAAGCTAAGAAAACAAAGTTTCTTTTATGTTTCCCTATGGATTTCTTTTCAATCTCATTTTTAAGGGTTAGGGAATATACTTATGCATTCAAAAATATATGCAAGTTTTGCTTGTCAAAGCTATTTGCTTCACAATTTAGAATGAAATTATTGGTTTCTCTAGGTCTGCATTGAAGGCACTTGAGAGGGTATTTAATGTTCGGACTCAGGTGTTTATTATTTCTTATCAGTAAAACAGTCTCACAACCATGAGTTCGGCAGCTGTTCATTAGAAGGCACAAAATGGCTAACAGTCTCTTGTTACAAGGCCTTTTAAGACTAAACTATCCAATTAAGAACTGACACCTAGATTATTTTCCCTTTTAACCCAATAACTGATCCCAAAGAGCCCACAATGTGGACTTTTCTGCCCAATTGCAAAATGCCACCCCAACCCATGAAGAAGAAGGAAGAAGAAGCATGAAGAAGAAACCCAGGATGACACCCTGTGCCCTCCATCTTGCTTCTATCCACAACATACTAAAAATCCCAAGACCTAAATTTCTCCCCAGGCGATACACTTACACTACTCTCTATAATCTATTTCACACTTTTGTGGATTCCAGTCTATCTTGAAGCCTGGGAAACTTTCTCCATGAATGAGGGTCAAAGTCAGTGCTCCCCTGGGGGTCAGGGCACCCCAGAGCAGACACAGAAATATTCCCAGTGCCCTGGGATTCCACATGAAAGTAGTTACAGAAGCTGTAGTCTAAGGAAATACTTTGAAGGCCAAATAATATCTTTCATTTTAGACTAATATAAATGGGGGGAAAATACAAACCTTTCTGTCTTCAGATACAACCAAAAAGGGTTTTTCTGTGCCACCTTTCTTTACATCTGTATCAATTTACAGCTTTGTAAGGCATGGAAGAAGTTTTCTTTTTGAATATGTTTTTATTCTGAACTAGCAGCTTCCACCCTTTTTATGGTCAAGTGAACAAACAGACATCCCTAAAGGAATTGTTCCTCTTAAACCAGAATTAGATCAGATGAACTGCTACTCAATGGTGCCCCTATTGGGTATAAGAACTTGGGATGACACATACTAATGTGAATGTCTGGCATGTGGGATGTTATAGAACTACCAAAGAAGTGAAACCCATCTTGCACTGCTTTATAAATTTTTTTTTTTTTTTTGCAGACGTTTCACAGAATCACAGAATATTCTGAACTGGAAGGGACTTACAAGGATCACAGAGTCGAGGTCTCCAGTAAATGGTTCATATGGGGTCTGAACTCCAACCTTAGTGTTATTAACATCAACTAACTGAGCTCAAGAAAAGATGGTGAAAATAGGAAAATATCCTGAGACACAGGCAGGAAGTTCTATAGAAATAATTTCAATGAGTTAGTGAGTAAGTAAGAATTTCAAATAATGCGAGCTTTCATTGCTCTGACATGGGTTTTAGTACATGACTTTTGAAAAGCGGATTCATTTTCTTGTGGACTCCAACATCTTCTCTGTAAAACAGGCAGTGGAAAACAAGCAAAATAAATCATCTGCACTTGCACATTCTGACTCACTGAGTAAGGCAGCGCTTACAAAAAACCCCAAAGAAACACAAACAGGCCTCTGATCAGTTAATTCAGGACTGTATGTTACTGCATTGTTCCAAAGGGACAATTACCTCAAATCTGGCACTACTTCAGTTTCGTAGTCCTTGACTTTCTTATAACTTAACCTTTTAGCGGGAGGGTTTTTTTCATTACTCAGTTCTGCCTTTACAATCCTCCACTGTGCACAGACGCTGCTCCAGCAGTCTCTTCACATCTGTGTTTCAGCGCCGGGAGCGCCAGGGTCGGAATTTATCCCTGGAACAACCCGGGATGCTGGCTCGCATGCTGAGCAGCAATGACCTGCAGGGTGCCTTCCTCCCCGGCTCGGGGATGGCGACCGCTTCGAGCAAGGGGAGGGAAAGGGGGGTGGCTCCACGCGCTCCATTTCCAGGATGGAGAACAATACCCAGCGCATGAGCCGCTGCCATCGTCCCGCAAGGAGCATTCCTGCCCCGGGTCTCCCCACCGCCCATCCTGCCGCTGCTGTGACATTGACCTGACACTTGTGTGCGTTCGGCTGCCGTTGGCAGCTTGCCATTTTTCTCCTTTGGAAGAGGGAGCCGGAAGAAATAAGGAAATCGTTCCAGACTAGCCGGTGATCCGGACGCACCGCGTGGGGATCACGGAGCAATCGGAAAGTGCCGCAGTCCGCCCGCCCGCGGCCCCTGGAGGGCGGGGCAGCACCACAGGCCACGCCCTCTTCCCAGCTCAGCCAATCGCATCCGTGCATGGGCGCGGCCCTTGGTTCCCATAGCCAATCAGCGCCGCGGGTGACACAAAGTGGTGCTCTTTGCACGCGCTTTAAAGGCCGGGAAAAACTGGCAGCGCCAGAGCCCAGTCAGAGCGCAGAGGGGCGTGGCCGGCTAGGCCTTCTGCCCAATGGGAGGCCGGGGCGGTGGTGCGGGGCAGGCGGGAGGAGAGTGGCAGCAGCCTCACCCAGTAAGAGGGCGAGACTCGCCGCGTCCCCCGGCAGCCCGGACCAATGGGAGCGGGCGGTGGGCGGGGCGGGGGTGTCCGTGCCCAGGCACTGGATTGGGAGCAGGGCAGGAGCCGGGCCGGGCCGGCAGCGTGTGCAGCGCTGCACGAAAATGCACTCGGATGCCGCCGCTGTCAGTGAGTAGCGCCGGGGCCGGGCCCGCCGCTCGCCCCGCTGCCCTACCGAAAGAACCGCTCGGCTGGGGGCGGCTTCTCTTGCCCCTGACCCGTGAGGCTTGGCCGAGCGCGCCACCGGGACTCCCGATGCCGGGGAACGGTTCGGGCCCGCGGGTGCGGGACCGCCGCGGAGCGGGGCGGTGTGTGCGTGCCTGGCGGCGGGGTCCCCGCGGGGATAGCGGGAGCCCCGCGGCCCTCAGCGCGCTCCCTCGGGGGGCGGGGGCGGGAGCGGGCGGGGGCAGCCGCACCGGAGAGGGCCGGGGGCGCTCGGAGGGTGTGACGCAGTTTGCCCATCCCAGCTGGTGAGCGGGTGAGGCTGCGGCCGGCCCTCGTGGCCGGCTGTGAGAGAGCCGGGATTGCCGAGGGGAGCGCGGGCTGCGGAGCTGCGTATGTGAGGGAAGGCGGGCGGGGGTGAATTCTGCGGGTTCCGCCGGGCCGGTGCGGGAGAACCGGGCTGCTTGTGCGGGGGACTGGAGCCGCGGCGCATGGTGGGAGGTGGAGTCCCTGCGGCGGCGGCCCCACGCAACGGGGTGGCGGGAGGCGGCCTGGCGGACTACAACTCCCAGCGGGCCCTGCGGCGGCGCGGCGCGCTGCCCCC